>JAOUQW010000033.1:8258192-8273966 GCA_028565825.1 Olivaichthys viedmensis
GTATCTGCATGATTTTATGCATTGCGCTGCTGCCACACGATTGGCTGATTTGATAATTGCATGAATGAGAAGGTGTAAACTTTCCTAATAAAGTGCTTGGTGAGTGTATGTTAGCGCCAACCTACTGGTAGTGTATTTTACCGTAACCTTTCTGTAACTGCTGAGTAGCCTACTGTTAAGTTAACACCACAATTATAAGTCGCAGCACCACCTAAAGGGGAAAAACATGTCTTATAGTCTGGAAAATACAGCAAGCGTATTCTCCTTTTCTGTGCATGAAAAGAAGGCAATACTAATCAATTATTCAAAAGACAATAATTCATTGAGTCATAAGTATGTGTCGATTACATCACATCACAGATTTACAGTTTTTAATTCCAAATAAAAATCCACCGAGATAGAAATATTAGACTTTCCAATTTCCTTCCATTAATTTCCCAAAGCAAACTGGGGGAGAAAAGAAACTCAAAAAACATAAATACTCAAATGTTAATTACAAAGGACCCTTTAAGTACAATATTTAAATAAATACATTTATATTGCCTTCTCCTTGGGGAGTTTCATTTTGTCTTTTGCAGGAAGTAAGTCCATTTCTCCAATATGCATTTGAGCCTGACTATAAAATATGTCTTCCTCAGTTTACAGTTTACTGTTCACTGAAATGTATTGATCACATTCAAAACATTCCTAAAACATTCATATTATAGCTTCTTTAATACCAAATACCATCTAATTCAGGAAACAAATATCTGGTGGTAAAATTTCAAAATAGCTTCCCAGACAATCCTCTCCTTATGTTCAGGTGAGGGTAAAGATTTGGTTACTTAAATTCTTTCGATTTTTGCTGGACATCTCAGCTAGTCAGTTCATGACGCAGTGTGCCACATGTTGTGGTGTGTATGTGTGTGGGGGGGTTCACAGGATTCGGGCAGGGCGGCGGAGGAAGGGCTCGGTCTCATCACAGCTCCATTGGCTGTCCTCACTCAGAGCCTGGCGTCTCTGTACCCCCACCACCGGCACAATCAACATCCAGAAGAAGAAGCTCACCCACACGGATTTCTGAGGAAAGAGGAGAGCAGCCATCAGCTCAAAACTGCTCATGACTAAAAATGAAGGAGAACTAGAACTTTGTACTGTCCTGTAAATGCTCAATTGTAAATCGTTCAATCCTTCCCTGTATTTCTTGCAGAGCGTCATTAAGAGGAAAAAGTGTCTTCACTGTTGTTCATGGCTGATAAACATTTGGTATCAAGCATTAGGTTTCTGAGTAGTGCTGTATGCAATGCTGGCCCTAATCTTCCCAGCTCCCCAAACAATTTCTGTTGGAATTGTGGAACTGTTCTGTTGAACTGTTTGACTGTAAATTAGCAAACAGCAAGACTTGAAACTATAGCCACTGGGAAAGCATTTGGTAGCTAGCTAGTTATTAGCTAGTATTCAGAAACCCCTACCGAACTCTCAAGATGGTTGCTAACTTGCTTACTAACATATTGTGAAGTTTATTAGCTAGCTAAGAACATGCAAGCTCATTTTATCTAGCTACCATATCTCTGCAATTGTAGTCTGTTTAGCTAGCTAGCTATCATAGCCTACTTGGATACCTAACATGCTAACGTTAGCTTACACTCTCCACAGCAATACCGTACTCTGTAGCTACCAGCAACTAGCAAGTGAGACGGTGCTTTCAAGCGTTTTTGGAACAATCATCAAAACTTTACTGAGAGACTTAACATACTGATGGCTTATATGAGAGATTAAAATAAACAACATCTAGTTGCATTTTGTTCTCTAATCTCACTTTCAACCCTTCTGAAAATTCACTATGGTTTACCATGGTTTTACTATGGTACTTCATGGTACTACCATGGTAATGAAACCATGGTTATACCATAGTAACCATAGTAAAACCATGGTAATGAAACCATGGTTATACCATAGTAACCATAGTAAAACCATGGTAATGAAACCATGGTTATCCATAGTAAACCCATGGTAATGAAACCATGGTTATCCATAGTAAACGCATGGTAATGAAACCATGGTTATACCATAGTAACCATGGTTTTCTATTAATTTCTTTTCTTTCCCCCAAAATACCGTGGTTAAGCCATAGTAAAACTATGGTTAATTTTCCTAAGGGTCAAACGTTGATCAAACGTTATGTTTTCAACCACAAAACCTGAAACCAGTTTTCAGTGCTGAACAAGTTTTCAACCATTCTAATCCCAACCGAACCTGATGGAAACCCAACACTGATTCAACGGAGAAAAGGTGACTGATTGGTGACTAATGACGGAACCAACCATAAATCATGTTTGCTATCCGGGTACAGTATAGCAAAACGTCAGTTATGTACGAAAGCGCCAACGCTAGAGAAAATACCCAACCGCATAGTGTGCAGAAGCCGGCCGAGAGCACGCGGTCTGCGGGGGAGAACCGCAGGTGGGAAGCCGAGTCCGTGACGTCATTCGCAATGCGTTATGGGATCAGTAGTTCTTTCCCTCGGAAAAGTAATTGAGTACAAAGTCTTGTACATTTACCGTTTCCCGTTAAAAAAACAAAAACAACAAAAAACGTTTTTTGCTTCGGAAAAAAATAGTTATGTGGCTAATCTTCTTGATGGTTCGTTTGGGTCAACGCTTTAAACTCTAAGAATGTTTTTAAATGTCTATGGCGGCAATGAATGAGAAACACTTCCGCAACCAAGGCCGTTGGAGAAGTGGGCGATCACTGTTCAGCTGGAGAATTTGGCCCCCTGATTAGTTTGTCTATTTAAACCCTATTGTTTCTTAGTCTCGTTACTATATGCATGCGTTAATAAGCCTTTTGTTTCCTGTTCCTCGTTTCCCGGTATCCTTGTTCCCCTGATCTTAGTATTTCCCTGTTTTAACCTTTGCCTGTTTGTTTGAGTTATGATTCTGGATATGCCTACAATTACCTTGTCTGCCTGTGCACTGAACCCTGCTTGTTACTAGGATTACACCTAATAAATGGAATGGCCTCCAGGATCTGAACCCAAGCTGTGAAATGTTACACTTCTGTGCAAGTCACAGATTGTCAATAATAAACACCTTGTTTGAACACAAGATTGCTTTATACCAGAGCACCTTGGGCCAAAGGCCAATGATCAATTTTGTGATTGTATAATTTTTTTTTACCTGAGGCCATACATTCTGGACACTCAGCTTGGGAGCGTCTGACAGAGGCTTTGGTGAGACGAATTGAACTGCCACCTCTGAGAGGACTTGAATTTTTATGTACGGATTTTAGTAAAGACTAGAATTTCGACAGTTCAATTAAATTTTAATTGTATAGTGCTTTTAACAGTGGACATTGTCACAAAGCAGCTTTACAGAAATCCGGATGTAGATCTAGATCCCCAGGGGTGACAGTAGCAAGAAAAAACTCCCTGAGACAACATGAGGAAGAAACCTTGAGAGGAACCAGACTCAAGAGAGAACGCATCCTCTTCTGGGTGACACCCGATAGTGGGATTATAAATCATAACAGTAAACACTCATACAGAGAAAAGACAAACAGCATGTTTTTAAAGTGAAATGTGTTTAAAGGATGTTGGGTATGAAGATATAGTAAATAAGAGTCCTGGGATGGGCACAGGATGGTCTTTATGATTACAGCTGCAGTCCGTAGGAGATGCAAGTCTGCAGTATCCAAGTGAGATTATCCATTTAAGTAGGAAGCTGAGTCCTAGGCATAAACTATTTTTGGGAAGTGCGAGTCTTTAGGGTATCCATATGAACAGAGTATCCATTACAGGTGCCTCTACTGTTTTTTCTCTTGAATTTAGCAGACTGGCTACTAAATAGTTAAATGAATCTACAAAATAATCAGTTAGGCATATAGATTAGGTTGTGCTAAAAAGATAATACCAATTATGTGGGGGTATAACAATATGCAGCCAAATGACAAAATAAAACATGAGAGGTCTGAACTTCAAAGGGTTAAAACTACTCTTACAAGTACAATTTAATTTACTTACTATATATATTTTTACCAAACACAAAATCACCAACAACAAGCTAACGTAGCTAGCTACCATGATAAAAACCCATTAGTTACCTAAAAAGCAGTCGTAACACTGTCCTGTTAGTGCCACTGTCCTGTTGTCACTGCTGTGGGATTTCCTAAGATGTTTGGTTCTACGTTCTGACTTTCAATTATATAGATAAACACGTTTTACTTGTAGAGAGAAGATTTACAAGAAGTGTGAAGTACTGTTTACACAAAAATTGTTTTTTAATTTCCAAAATTTACAATTCAACAATGTAGGGTATTTCCTTTATCCAAAATTGCTACATGCAGTTATTAAATTAGAATGTTTATATTCCAATTGACTGCATGTATACTGCATGCATTATCTAAACCAGCAACGTGATGAATGTTAGAACACCCAGGATCGATTCTGAGCTTATCTTGGGGAGGGCATAACATTATTATTACTTAAGTATCGAAATTTTTGGCATACATTCAGGATATTTTGAAGAAATTTTTATTTTATTTTAATTTTTTTTAAATCGCATCACTACTAAGGCACTTGTGTAAGAATTACAGATTTTTGACCCATCTCTAACATAGCATTTGATGGGAAATGTATCTTCTACATCAAGGGTCCTGAAATCCATTCTGGGGTACCCACTGCCCTGCACAGTTTCAGGCCTTTCTGCGCCTAACACACCTCAGGCATCTTTGGAATACGGATAGTTTGAAACCATTCGGGCCAGTGGGTGTCCATGACTTTTTGCCTGGGTGATGCTTCATCAGAAGTGTTTGTGAGAGTCATCCAAAACAAACTTCAAAAAACCCTGAGCGTTCATGGTGTTTCAGAACAGTAGAAAGTTCTTTGCTGTCCATCAAACAAGGGGGCGGGGTAGTAAACAACAAGGAGTAATAAGTGAAAACACTCATTTTACTGTTGTCTGTTCAAAACAAATGGCAACATGGAGATGAGGATGTTGCAGTTTTTGCTGTGGCCTCATTTTGCTGTAGAAGACGGATATAAAATCTCACTGTCTAAGAAAAACATTTATTTGACAGCATGTCCGAGTAAGTTGTAGACATAACGTAAGCCAATTGCAGTTTTACATAATAGCAGTGTTTCCCACACATAGGCACGGTCCCCAAGTATAACCTAAGTATAACAACGCATGTCCATTCCGAAAAAACAATGCGCCTTGTCTCCAATTTGCTGATGACAAAGATGTATCTCAGGGTCAGGGGGAGGGCAACAGCAGCACGAAGATAAACTAACAGGAGAGAAGAACCAGACAGATGTGGTAAAACATTTTTCTTCCCAGTTAATAGTTGGATGTTAATTACCCAATGAGTTTGGTTGCTAGCTAGTAACTTTTAAGTATAAAGAAGTTGATAAACTGTGCTGCATTAACAGTACATTAACAGAGCATATGACCCTGATCAACCACCACCAACAAAGCGGACAGTCCTCGGACTACAGTAACGTTGCTTAATAAACACATACATGGACTGATCTACTGAACTAATGTTAAACAAAATAGTTGCAGACTATTTTCCCTCGCTAGTTTGCATTTATTGAGCATGTAGCCATAAGGCGAGGCACACACAGAAAGGTAGGACCCAATTGCAGAGTTTATTGATGTGAAAAAAACAGCACAATTGGTAGTCAGAAAATGAGCAGGAAGTCGGCAACGAGAAATCAGTCAGAGAGGCAAATGAATCCAAAGGGCAAAACAGGAAACAGGGGTCAAAAACACGATCCAGAATTCAGGTACACGGGTAGAGCTGGGCGGTGGTGTTGTAGTTGAGACCAGTACAGGCGAGACCAAGTGACGACCGGGACTCATCGAGTCAGAGTCAAGACGAAGACTTTGTAGTCGTCGAGTCTCAGTCAAGACCAGGTGTGGGCAAGACCAGATTAAATTTTTCAGAATATAAAAATAAAAAGAAGAAAGGGAAAAAAAATGTTGTAGTTCATTTTACATTCATTATACAGTATATCATAGATACTAATATATAATATTATGGACTATATTATATATTGTAAAATATAACATTAAATAATGTTATATTTAATGTATAGTCTATATTAAATATTATATTATAGTCCTAGTCCAACTTTGCATTGTTACTTTTAGAAGCAAATGATAAGGTTACAATATTTCTGTCCCTACTTCTCGAAAACTTATTCAGAAGTCACAACCTAAAGTCAATTAAATATAAACCAAACAATATATCCTGTACACATTTTAACACATTGTATTCTATTTTGATATTCCAGATGTAAAATAACATGTTTTCCTGAACTGAAATTTGTGTCTCTTTTGCACATCTCAACCACAAGTAAAGTCCTAGCATTTTAAAGTCTGTTTGTGAAAAATGAAAAGGGAGAAAATTGCATTTAAAGATTCCAAACATTTAAAGATTCCATTCCAATTCCAACTGCTACATATTGATTTAACTTTAATTTAATGTGTAATAAATAAGACATACAAATTATACATATGACCATGAAAACTATGTCTGTATCTTACCAGATTTTATTCAGAACTCCAGCTTATCTAGTAGTCATTCCATGTTTAATAATAATAATATCCTTTATTTTATATAAAAAAAGGGCAAATAACACACACATACCGAGCACTTTATTAGGAACATGTACACCTTCTCATTCATGCAATTATCTAAATCAGCCAAACGTGTGGCAGCAGCGCAATGCATAAAATCATGCAGATACAGGCCAGTAGCTTCAGGTAATGTCCACATCAACCATCAGAATGGGGAAAAAATGTGATCTCAGTGATTTGACCGTGGCATGATTGTTGGTGCCAGACGGGCTGTTGAATGTTATGAATAAGTTATGAATAAATTAATTTGGATGGAAAATTCTCAAGTTAAAGATAAACTGTGAAAAAATATCCTGATCCATGTTCATCCGAATACAGCCAAATGAATACAGCCTGGGTAACATAGTTGCCATTTATCCTATTTTAGCGCCTAATTGCTAAGGTTTGTCACGCGCACACCGCATTATACCAGGAGTGGAGAAGTCCCCTAGAATCTCCCTAGAATTTTTTTTTTTTGGGGGGGGGGGGGTCTGACGACCGTTGAGGTTGTCCCTGACGCTGCGGATGGCGTGTCCCAGTTCCTGGACGCCACTAAGGGCGTATCCCAGTCCTTGGATGCTGTAGTAGGCATGCTCCAGGCCCCTGACACCGCAGAAGGCGTGCCCCAGGCCCCTGACGTCTCAGAAGGCGTGCCCCAGGCCCCTGATGCCGTAGAAGGCGTGTTCCCGTTCTCTGACACTACAGAGGGCGTTGCCCAGATCCGGGGCGCCACGGTAACCCCTCGCTCCGCCCCCGGTGATGGCACCGTCCCTCCGTCTCCTGCATCCGCCGAGGACGTCGTTCCACTCCCTGGCTGCATTGGAGAAGGTGGTCGGTCCCCAGTGCAAGGCCGGCCTCCGAGCGCTCACCCACGGGTCCGGGACCCCTCCTTGAGTGCCGAGGAGCGCGGCAGGATTAGAGCGGGGGGTTCTGTCATGCGCACGCCGCCTCGAGCTGCAGTGCGTGTGACTGTGCGTGGCGGTCGCTATGTCGTGATGTAATTGATCCCACCTGTGTCTCGTTCGTCTCCCTGATATGTTTGTATAAATATCCCCGTGTACCCGTCCTGTTTTGTGCTTCGTGGTATGTTTGATGTCATGCTGTGTTTGTGTCGTGTCAGTTATTTTCGTTAATAAATCCCGCTACGCCGTGACAAGGTTGTTTTAGCATGTGTCACCAAATGGCATCTTTCCTATCAAGCTAATATAAATTTTGACATTATTATTTTACTGAGTTCATTTAAAACTACAAAATCATAAACATTTACATAACCTAGTTGACGGTCAATGAATCTACTCTTTGACTGTGAAGTATTATTTATGAAATATTAAATAAGAAGAAAGTAGACTTACCAAAATGTTTGGTTTAAAATGTTTGCCACTGAAAGAAATGACATCAATTGACGTTGGTCACATGGTCTTGGAACAAACTTGCTTATATGGAAAGGGGTTTCCTAAGAGTAACTTAGTTGACACAAATTTTGCGGACATACGTTAAATGGAGAATTTCATCAACTTTAATGTGATGCATTGTTTAATGAAGTTCTGTTTGCATATGTACTTATTATTTTTAAATAAATTTAATATAAAATAATGCGACTTTGCATGCTTTCTAATGTTTATTTTGTAATCCAAACTTACTACTTGGAAAAGTGGACATTAAAGAAACAGCAAATTCAGGAACATTATCATACTTCCCTGCTAAATGAAAAATGGGGCAGATAAAAGGCTTGTGCTATATTAAAATACGTTTTTCTAAAATGGTAGAAAGATGAAATTTTTCAGAAAATATTTCAAAAAATATATAAATATCATCACTGGACATCAAATGTACCCCTAATTGTAGAATGACTCATATAAAAGCAAAGAATGTAAAGAGATGTCAATAAAGAGCTGTCTTTCGCTCGTTCACACTCTCACTATCTGTGGAGTTTCTTAAAATTCTCGCTTAGACTAAAATAGTTGGCTCGTCAGCTAGCTAACGTTAGTGTTATATAACCTACACCCTTTCCTTTACCTCACGTAAAACTAAAGTTAGCTCGCTAACGTTATTGTTATATAGCCTATCCCCTTTTCTTTACCTCACATAAAACTAAAGTTAACTAGCTTACAAGCCGATAACAACTGGGTAAAAACTCGATAGCTAGCTATATTGACCATAATTTGCCACAAACTTATAGCTAGGTATCTTCACTCTGTTACTACTTACTATTTCACTCTGTATATGATGTACCTTGAATTAGTAAGCTTTTAGCCAACATCCTGTCACAACTAAAGCGGTTGCCGAGTGACGTTACAGTCTCTACTCTTGCTTTACAGTGGATCTTCTGACTCTGTTAAAATGGAAGGCTAATCCTGAAAGAGTTCTGGATGTCCTTGGCCGCCTACGACTAATCAGTGGAGAGGAAATTGTAAAGGTACACACACACACACACATCATTATTATTGTACATAATGCATTTTCACATACTCAAGCTCCTGACACTCAATGTAAAAATGAGCATGGTGGTGTGTGTGTTGCATGTGCAGTTCCTGCAGGATGTACTGGATACACTATTCTCTCTCCTTGATGACAACATTGACAAATATGGACCACTTGTATTTCAGTCCCTGGTAGGAAACTTTGGAAACTGTAATTATAAATGATAAATATTTCAAGGTTTTGAATACATTCATGACTTCAATACCATTAGTTTTGCTCATTTTTCAAAAAGGTTTTTAATTATGATTTGTGAGTGTTTGTTCACATGTATTTTAGGTGTTCATCATTAACCTGCTCAGGGATCCACGGTATTACCATTTCCGCCCAGTTATGGATGCCTACATAAACAACCAGTTTGCAGGAGCTCTGGCCTACAAGTAAATAATATACAGCACCACTGACCTCAATTATGAGAACACGTTGAACTGTGGGTTATATAACTCATGTCATGTTACATATCAGTTCAAAATTATCTTCAAAAATGTTTACATTTGTGTGTAGAGAGCTGATCCGCTGTCTGAAGTGGTATATGGATCGCTCTGCAGAGGTTGTGCGCCAGGACCACATTCAGGATGCTATGAGGGTCAGTAGCATGCTTGGTAATCTCTAATTGGTCCCCAGCTTGTGTGTGTGTGTATGTTGCTGCTATATTTTGAGGACAAAAAAATACTTGTCCTACAAGTTAAGTTTGTTTTATAGAAAGAGTGCTTTTTCAAAAATAGTTTTTTTCCCCACTGTCATTAAGATTAGGTTATAGTTTATGCTTAAGGCTGGAGTTATTTTTATTATAGTATCACTGCAGTCACTGTAAGTTCTCATAATTATAGTAATATCCAATCACAGTAGCCGAAAACGTTTATTACCTGAGCTGGCCAAGAATTCTCAAATGGTTGGGGCTGTGAGTTGCTGAGTTTTAACAAAGAAAATCCCTTATCCCATGCCTAAAGAAACTCATCTAAAAGGACCTCTAAAAGTACTACATAACTATACTTGGTTACAACCCTAATACTACTAATAAGACATAATTAATTCTGGTTACTTTATATTAGATAGATTTGATGGGTTTGTCCATATTAGATAACTTTTAATGGTTTTATTCAAAATCCTCAAAAATCCCATTTCACCATAGAATACACATAAATAGACAAATGTGTATAATCACGGCAAAATTAGATCCTAAATTACATTTAAAACAACATTGAAAATGTCTTAAAAAGTATTACGTTTAATATTTAGTATTACTTTAATGAGGATACACTGAAATTTGTTACATTCTTGTGCTGTTATAAAGTATAAGGGGAAAGAGTGTTCGCTAAGACTCTGTCCCTTTATAAGAAGATGGAGAGATCAGGTAACGTGGAGATGTTTGAGAATAGCTTCACACCTCCATGCCAATAATAGTCCTTTCAAATTAAATTTATACACAACCACTGCCTTTCAGCATCTGTTCCCAACTTTGGAGGTGAGCAGGAAAAGAGCAAACACTGAAAGGAAAGACAGCACAGGAACATCACAGTTGTCTTACTTTTAAATAAAAATATATAACATATAAATATATCTTAACATATCGTCACTGTCCAAAGAAAAACATGTATCTCCACTTTTTGCGTTTTTTACTTTTTTTCAGATATGGAATGTGGGCAAAAACTTCCATCTACCCCACAGCAGTTGACATCTAAATGACCAATGAAAAGCTGACAAATCACGCCTTCAATTTTGGATTTATTGTGTATGATACTCTCTATGAAAAAGTGTTTTTTCGTGTTCCTGAAAAATTAGAATTTTGGAGATACATGTTTTTCATTGGACAGCGACGATATATGAAAAAGTTATTCTAAAATTTTTCTAATGAAAATTGGTAAACGCATGCATCAAAAACCATATTTAAAAGCCTTTGTTTTTTGTTATATTGTACTTTTGATACATTTTGCTTTGTTGCAGTTTAGTGGAGTGAAATAACTGAAAGCAATGCTTGTTTTTGACATTATAACAGAGCAGTGCTGGTACCTGCTTTAATATTGTCTCATTGTATGTTTCCCAGCATGCCTGTGTGTGTATGAAAAACAGAGGGACAGGACAGAAATAGTTCTTATGCTACATAATTATTTGCTGCAACATTTAATTCAATTTAAAAAAATTCAATTTCATTACGAATATTAAAATTACTGGTTAAAGCAAACATTTGATATTGATATCTTTACGTAAAGATCAAATCACAAAAGTGAATGTCAGGATCAATACAGATCGATATTTTACTATTTATACCCTCATCCCTAGTCAAGTTTAGGATTATGGGTGGAGTTACCTTCTGATCCGTTTTACCATGTTTTCATGTTTTCAACTGTTTTCACAGTTCTGCATCACTTTCTGAGACCTGGCTATTGTAATATTACAGTATAGCATTTGGTGCAGCTTTTTTATGACTATGCTGTAATAATTATGTGGCTGTGCATTTCATGAGGTCAAGCTAGTGTTCTCAAAGTTCATGACATTTATTTTTGTAGCTGAAAAAGAATGGATCTAGTTTGTAAAAGTAACATTTTTACTCAGTTATAATTTAAGATCTGACTTGTCTCTACATTTAACCACAAAAACGTGAACCACTCAGCTCAGTTTTATCAAGCATCGATTAAAATCAAAATTGTTTTGATTTCGTTGCGGTGTGGATTTTTGTCTAATCATTAATGAGAAGCTTTTTTGAAATACTTTAGCTAAGCATTAATAGCCAGCTAGCTAATAGCTCTATAAAATTAGTTAGCTGCCTAGCGTTATACTAAGGGGTTGTCATTGGAGTAGCTAAACATGAAAAGCTAAATACAGTAGCTAGTTTGGTAGTTAGCTGCTATCAGTCTATGAAATTAAGTATTAAATAAAATACGGTGTTAAATAATCCAGCATTGCGTGAAAGGCTATTATTGCAGTAGCTCATCATTACCTTAATAACCTAGATAGCTAGCTCAGCACTGTAACTGGATGATATCAGCAGGGATACACTTGGTCGTGGGACCAATAAGGTCACTAAACTGGCAAGATGCAGTGTGTCCAGCTCCATCTTTGTTTGATAATGTGATTGTACCGATTCCCTTAAGATTTGGAATTTTTTTCATTGCCTACAGGCCTTGACAAAACTCATTATGTGTGTAATACCCTGTCTTTGATTAATCGTTTAGTCCACATACCCTTATGACAAAAAGAAAGAAAAAAACTGACGTTAAGTGCAAGATACTCTCTGTTTTTGAAATGAAGGATGCTAATAAGTAGGAAGTTGAAAAGCTGATGAATACCGTCACACACTTAACAGGAAGGTGTGTGTCATCCTTGATCCTTCTGGGATTAGTGGTGCTATTAGGAGAGGCCTACAGTGAAACTAAGTAGCTGTCTGTAACATCAGAAAAATATGTGTTGCTCTGTGAGTCTTTTTTGGTCAACAAATTAAACTGCGCTGTGTGTGAAAGAGTGTGTGAGAGCAAGCATAGGCAAGATAGCTAATCTGGTCTACTAAGTAAATTTCACAGCCATCTGGACTGATGTCAAGTTCACTCATGAAGATCTCCATCTCTCTCTCTCTCTCTCTCTCTCTCTCTCTCTCTCTCTGAGGTACGATGTAATGCTCTCAGTTAAGATAAGCTGATGTCACATTCCCTGTAATTCCTATTTATAACTCGAATACGATGCCTCCTACTTGGTTAAATTGTTACAAATAACCCCCATATTAAATATCATGTCACTGCATTGTCATATCTCCATTCTGGCTTAGCAGTTTAGTAGCATATATAGTTAAGTTTAATAGAGCCAACATGGCTGACCAAATAGTTTTCACATACACTATAAACTGGCATAGGGACTTAAACATGCAGTTCATAACACTCCACCACAGTTCTGCAGTTCAGAAGAGAGGATTACATATGTCTATAGTAATAGCTATCGAATATTTGGTTGGTTAATGGAGTTTTTTTGCTAATCCTGATTTAGCTACAATTAATACACTTAATAACTGGACATGATCCACAACATATTTTTGAATTTGAATGCTGTTTTCTGTTGACTCCATTTGAACTATAGACTATGTGACCAAACATTAATAGCACTGATGAGATCAAATCATAGCCAGGTGGTTTCTGGAACCTTTGTCATGGTTGTCCCATGGCTCACTTCTACAGTGGAAGTAACACTTTGGAAGAGCCACTTGGCCTAAAGAACATAATAACACTGTAATACAGTTCTGATTCAGTTATATAAAGCAGTATGGTTGACATTATTATTATACCATTACTCTACAACAAACACCATTTTTATCGTTCATTGACCTACTTTTAGATAAAAAGCGCAACTGAAAATAAAAAACTTGATGCCTGTCAAGACTATAGTGAGGAGTGAAGGTGGCTTAATAATTCATGATTTGGGACACGTCTTTTTCCTTTTCAGTTTGAGGGGGGAAAAACACCCAGTAAATATCTGAGTCATTAATGTTTCATGAGCACTCTATTGCTCCACTATGCCTGCTCTGAGTGAACACGTGAGCAGAAGGCTGAAAAACAACTCTTTCTTTGTCTCTTTCGCTTATCTAAATTTTATCTTTTTACTTTCACTTTAGTTTGGAAAAACACTGCTTCACTTTTTTTTTCATTCTTTTTTTTTTCTTTCTTTCTTTTTTTTTCTCTCTTATCTAAATTTATCCTCTCTGCCGTTCTCTATAGTCTTATTTCTTTCTGGGTCTCTGAGTGAACTTGGCTGAACAACAACTTTGTCTCACCCCTTTTTTCTTCTGTCTCCCTGTCTGTCCATCTCTAACAGTAACAGTAAAATGCTGAACACACTCAGTTAGGGCTTATCAGGGCATATATGAGTCAGAAGCTGGGTATATGAGCTGCGGTTCACTAATTCCTTCCCAGGGGTTAACAGAACGATGACACACTGCTGTTGATGGGAACAACGCTGCAGATAGGCGATGAGGTCATTCTCACATGGTTCCTTGCTGAAGGGCATGTGTGTGATCATACAATGTTTTGCTTGGACTCAGGTTCTTGAGAGCAGGAGATATGAAGCCATAGTAATTAGCCTGTAATCTTTTTTTGCCTGAAAAAGAGATGATATTTGTTTTAATCACTATTAATATATGTTTTAGCCATTTCTAATTACCAAGTAACTGGTTTGTGAAACTCCTGTTTCAGGTTAGTGATCTGATCTCATGCAAAACTTGTAGGAATTTTAATGAGCATCAGTGATTTCGTTGGATTTAAAACAAATTAAGTTGTAATAAAATCTATGACCATTAACCCCACACTTCACCCTAATCTTAACCATTCATAACTTTTCATGTTCTTAGGAATTTGCAACTGTCTTGGTCTGACTGATGTGTTCTAGCCAACAGCAAAAATAACTTTTATCAGCCAGAAGAGTTTCAGAGTTGATTAAGGATGTTTAATTATTATCAATTCATGATGGTGCACAACAAAGCTAGTCATAAAACTAGCGGAGCGATGACGTCCTCCTCGGGATCGGGAGGCAGAGGAACGTCGCCGTCCCCAAAGCCCGGGGGCGGAACGATGACATCTTCTTCCCCGTCAGGAAACTAGGTGACGAACCCTGTGGCCTTCTGCAGCGTCAGGGAACTGAGAACCACCCACAGCGGCGTCTGGGCACTGAGAACCGCCCACAGCGGCATCTGGTAACTGAGAACCGCCCACTGCGGTGTCAGGAAACTGAAAAACGCCTTCTGCAGCGTCTGGAAACTGAAAAACGCCCTCTGTGGCATCCAGGAACTGGGTGACACCATCTGCGGCGTCCTGGACCTGGCCGACGCTCTCTGCAGCGGGGTTGCCACCGCATTTTTGCAATTGGGCACCGTGGAGGTCAGCGTGGAGATGGCAGGCGGTGGATGCTGTTGGCTTGGAGGCGCGGCGTGGCTGCCCCGTCTTTCTCCAGTGGCGCGATTGGGCGCCAGGGAGATCGGCGTGGAGGCGCGACTGTGGGGGCAGCCGTCCGCTCCCTCCGGACAATTTCTAGGAGGGTCCAGGAACGACCTCTGTGGTCGTTAGCATCCCCCATACAATATTTAGGGGGGAGTTTTCTGGTGGTGTGGCGGAGGGCGGGCTAAACCACCACTTGATGAGTCGGCCCAGGATGGTGGCGGTGAGCGATTCCATCTTTCGTTGGTGCTCATCGAACTCCCGGTGCAGCTCGTCCCAGGCAGACTACATCTGTAATGGGGTCGCGGGGCAGCCCTCTCTTCCTGCCTGGTTAATTTGACAGGTGTATTGAGCAGTGACGACTTCCTGTGACGTAGTTCCTGTTTTTTCGAATCCGTTTGCCGGGAGAATCTCACCGTGTCGGAGAAACTAACCTTTTTTCTTTCTTTTCTAATCCGCGCTTTTTTCCTATAATTTATTATTTTCTCATCCACTGTTACACATTTCTCTGCGTTTATTTTGTTTCCTCCGCGCTTCTGCGCTTGCTCGAGATTTTTTAGCGACAGCAAACCGATATAACCAAGCAGGTAGAGGTGTAAAAACAAACTTCCAACAGAAAAATACAATCAACCGACGAAGGAATAAAAACGTAAGTAGCGTTTTTAACATCTTAACATGGCCAACTCTGACCTTATCATGTGTACTGACTGCAGGATGTTTAGCTATTCTTCCTCCGTCATTAGCACTAGTTTTACCTGCGATAAGTGTAGAATGGTAGCCTGTCT
>JAOUQW010000033.1:8285899-8301395 GCA_028565825.1 Olivaichthys viedmensis
TTATAGTATATTATATATTATATATTTATAATACATTATATATAATGTACTATAATATATAATATATAAAATACTATAATATACTATAATATATAATGTACTATAATATATAATATATTATAATATACTATAATATATAATGTATTATAAATATATAATATATAATATACTATAATATATAATATATAAAATACTATAATGTACTATAATATATAATATATAATGTACTATAATGCAATATATAATATATAATGTACTATAATATACTATAATATATATAATGTACTATAATATACTATAATATATATATTATGTACTATAAATATATATTATATAATATATGGTCTATGATTGTAAGTGAAATGGCTATTGTAGTTTAAAAAAGACGAAGCTTCCGAAATACTAAATAGAGAAACGAATTCAAACTTAACGGGCCCGAGACTAGGGGTTTGAGCAGGGACACATGGAACGTGGACGACGTCCGGTAGTGTGCGGGCAGCTCTAGACGGTACGACACATCGTTGATCCTCCGGAGTACCTTGAAGGGCCCGATGAACCGGTCCTGGAGCTTTCGGCAGCCGTGGCGATGGCGGAAGTTGCGGGTAGACAACCACATCCGGTCTCCTGGGCTGTAGACGGGCGCCGCGGCTCGGTGTCTGTCCGCAAAGGCTTGGGTCCTCCATACGGCGGCGGAGATACGTCGGTGGGTGGACGCCCATACTTCCTCCGCGCGCCCGAACCAGTCCTCCACGGCGGGAGCCCCTGAATCCTCCGCGTTCCAGAGCAGGAGGTGTGGCTGGAACCCCAGCATGCATTGGAACGGCGTCAGGCGCGTGGCCGAGTGCCGCAGGGAGTTCTGGGCGTATTCAGCCCAAGGGAGGAACCTGGCCCAATCCGTGGGGTTGTCCGCACAGAAGGCCCGTAGGAATCGGCCCACTTCCTGGTTTGCCCTCTCTACTTGTCCGTTGGCCTGCGGATGATACCCCAAGGTGAGGCTGATGGAGGTGCCCAACTTCTCCATGAACCCCTTCCAGACTTGTGAAGTGAACTGGGGCCCCTGGTTCGAGACAATGTCCTCCGGGATGCCAAAGTACCTGAACACCTGCTGGAACAGGCACTCCGCCGTGGCGAAGGCCTTGGGCAGAGCGGGCATGGGGCCGAGGCAAAGGGATTTCGAGAACC
Organism: Olivaichthys viedmensis; assembly: GCA_028565825.1. NCBI lineage: Eukaryota > Metazoa > Chordata > Actinopteri > Siluriformes > Diplomystidae > Olivaichthys > Olivaichthys viedmensis. Next base: position 8,287,082 of record JAOUQW010000033.1, read on the forward strand.
TGTCGACTATGACCAGGATCATGGTGTGGCCTTCGGACGGGGGCAGGTCCATCAGGAAATCTACGGCCAAGTGGGACCAGGGTCGGTGGGGCACTGGCAAGGGCATGAGCTTTCCTACTGGCATGGACCGAGGAACCTTGGATCTAGCGCACACGGCGCAGGAGCGCACGAACCGTTGGACGTCCATGGCCATGGAGTCCCACCAGCACTTTGGGGAGAGCAGTTGGAGGGTGCGGGTTACCCCAGGGTGGGCAATGGCTAATGTGGTGTGGGCCCATGTGATGAGCCGGTCTTGGCAGGTTCTGGGGACATACAGGCTCCCCTCCGGCCCTCGGTGGGGTAGGTCCTTCCTGGGCTCTGGCAATCTCCCAGTCGATCTCCCACTCAATCGCTCCCACTAGGCAGGTGGGGGGCAGGATGGGGTCGACCAGGGGCTCCCGGGTTTCAGAGGGGAAGAGGCGAGACAAGGCATCCGCCTTTAGGTTCTTTGATCCGGGCCGATACGTGACAGAAAAGTCGAATCGGGCAAAGAACAGCGTCCATCTGGCTTGCTTGGAGTTTAGCCTCTTAGCCCTCCGGAGGTACTCAAGATTGCGATGGTCGGTAAATACTTCAAAGCCAGTGCCTCCATTCTTCCAGCGCCAGTTTGATTGCTAGGAACTCCCGGTTTCCCACATCGTAATTTCTCTCGGCTGGCGATAGCTTGCGCAAGAAGTATGCAACGGGGTAGAGTTTCGGTGGCTCGCCCTGGCATTGGGAGAGGACGGCCCCCACCCCACTTTCGGATGCATCTACTTCGACCGTGAACGGTCTTGCCGGGTCGGGATGCTTCAGGATGGGGGCTGTTGTAAAGGCCCTTTTGAGGGAGTTGAAGGCTACCTCCACTTCCGGTGTCCAGGCGAACACGCCCCTCTTCCCTTGCAGCAGTGAGGTGATGGGCGCCGCCACAGCGCTGAAGCCCCTGATGAACCTCCGGTAGAAGTTCGCAAACCCAATGAAGCGCTGAACGTCCTTCACTGAGCTAGGGCGGGGCCATGACGTGACTGCGCTGACCTTTTCCATGTCCATCATCACCCCCTGGTCGCTGATGACGTATCCCAAGAAAGTCACGTTGGGTACGTGGAACACGCATTTCTTCGCCTTGACGTACAACTTGTGTTGCTGGAGGGTGTGAAGGACGGTCCTTACATGTTGGACGTGCTCCTGGAACGTGCGGGAGTAGATGAGAATATTGTCTATGTAGGCTATGACGAATATCCCCAGATACTCCCGCAGGACGTCGTTGACCAGGGCTTGGAAGACGGAGGGCGTGTTCGCAAGTCCATAAGCCATGACGAGGTATTCATAGTGCCCGGTTGCCGTGCTAAAGGCCGTCTTCCACTCGTCCCCCTCCTTGATGCGCACCAGGTTGTACGCACTGCGGAGGTCAAGCTTGATGAATATGCGGGTCTGTCGGAGCTGTTCCAGTGCAGAGGGGACCAGTGGCAGGGGATACCGGTACTTCTCGGTGACTAAATTGAGGCCCCGGTAGTCCAGACAGGGACGCAGCCCCCTTCCTTTCTTTTTGATAAAGAAGAAGCTGGCTGACGCCGGGGATTTTGACGGGCGAATGTAGCCTTGGGTGAGCGCCTTCTTTACGTAGTCCTCCATGGCCCGGTTTTCAGCCACTGATAGCGGGTATATGCGGGAGTAGGGAGGCGTGGCATCCGGAAGCAGCTTTATGGCACAATCGTAAGGGTGGTGTGGCGGTAGGATGCAGGCCTTTGTTTTACTGAACACCTCTCTGTGCGCTGTGTACTGGGCTGGGATCGCCGGGGTGCTTCCGGAGTCGGGGCTCTCCACAGTGGTGGAGAAGGCGGTGACGGGCAGTCATTGCAAGCAGTGGTGCCTGCAACCATATTATTTTGTTACTTTATTAAAATAAAAAAACAGACAATATTTGTCAGTATTTGCTGGGCTCTCTACATACAGAACAATTGTGCATAACATTTGTACGTAACAAATGTATATTACATTTAGTATTTAGTACATTTATTAATGTATCTTGGTTATATATGATGGAAATGAATGGTGGAAATTTGTGTGAAAATATGACATAACAGAATGGAGTTTTTTAACTGTTTACATTTCTATAATACATGATGTCTAATTCTTACAAATTTCCAGGTATCATTTTTCTCATTCATTCGTGGCTCTGTCATTACTGTTCTTTTTTCTTGTGCAGGATTATTGTGACTACAACCCAATATCTGACTCCTGCACTTCACAAGAACTTCTCAGATGCAGACTTTGACTTTAAGGTGAGGAATTATGCATTTTATTGCTATATTAAGAGTCTAGTTTCGATAAATTCCTTTTATCTACAGTCAGCTCCAGAATTATTGGCACCCTCGGTAAAGATGGGTGAAAAAGGTTATGAAAAAATGTAAATGTTTTGACCAGTCAGTTTGCAGGGCCATTTTTGTATCCATAAAACTTGAGTTTGAACAAAGGTTAATAGATTATATTCCTCTTTTCTTACTTAAAAAGTTTTAAATGACATAGTAAAAAGTAATAAGGTTTAAACAGAGTTTACCACACGATTTTTACTATTTATTAGGTAAATAGAAATAACATCCAACTCACATAAGCATATTTACTGGTCACACAAACATACCATTGTTTGATCTTCACATGTTAGGAATTTACATACATTCAAACCTGACCTTTGAATCAGGTCTGAGTGTCAGCATATTTATTCTGAATGTTGAGAGAAAAGTTGGAGCTTGTCGAGATTAATCAGATAACAGGATGGCCTCTGACAGCTTTACATAGAATTTCACTACTCAATGAGTTTATAAAAATGATTCTTAAATATTGTCAGATAGTTGCAGTGCTGTCTATGACAAAGAGAGATATGTGTCGCTTCTGATTAGGTCATGCATCATCACTACGAGAGGAACAGCTTCAAGAGGCACATTGTGGTGGTTAGCATCTATGCAATCTACAGTTATAGAGAATGCAACCCTGATTATGATCAAATGTAAACATTAACATGCAAACATATGGGTGACACTTCCCATTTGAGATGCTGCGGGTAATTCAGTGTAGGCTTTCCTGTGACGCTTAAGATAGATTGTCAAATGCTTTTTAAATTGCAATTCTGGCAAAAGATACAAAAATAATAGCTTGGTAAAATTGACACATTGTTGGGATGCTTAAAACAGATTAAAGAAGCAAATAGAAAGAGTCATAATCCTGACCCTTTTAGACCCTGTGCCCATTAGAAAGATGCACCCAGTTGAGGACCCATCAGATTTTTGTTTGTTGCTTTATATGACCCAGTAATCCTTAAACTTTTACTCTTACCTTGCACCAAATAGAGAAGATCACAAAAGTAGAACTTTCACATTGATAACACCAAAGTAGTTTTCCAAAGGTCCAAAAACAATGACGGGGTGACCGGTTAAATTGGTCAAGAGGCAAGATTTCCAGTTGTAATGCCACAATCTGATTGGTTGAGTGGCTGGGTATTTAAAATTATGCAATCTGATTGGTTGAGATACATGAGGTAATGAATCCCGCTGTATAACTCTCTCTCACTCTCTGGTGTTAATATGTGATAAGTTCACGTGTGTTTTTTCATTTTCAGATATGGAACTCCTTCTTCAGTTTGGCTGTGCTATTTATTAGTCAGCCCAGCCTGCAGCTTGAGTCCCTCAGTCAGGTCAAGAGGCAGCGAATACTGGACAAGTATAAACATATGCATGCACACATACATACACTATACATTATGTACTATATGGTATTCTATAGGTGAATGCTGTGTGCTCTATTAAACAGATATGGAGATTTGAGAGTGCAGATGGCATATGAGCTATACAGTATGTGGCAAAAGCTAGGTGAGAACATTCTGTCGCTTTCTTTCTGAACTTTCTCTTCTATTAGATTCAGTTAACGGGATTGTAAACTTGTCTTGATAATCACTCTCTTCACTTTCTAAGGTGATAATAAGCCTCACTTCACCCCTGGGATGATGGGTCCTTTCCTAGGAGTAACTCTGGTTCCTCAGGCTGAGGTCAGGAACGTTATGGTTCCCATTTTCCATGACATGATGGACTGGGAACAGCGCAAGAACGGCAACTTCAAACAGGTCAGAGACTAACCCTGAGTCCACACTAGCAAGCAGCAAAGCGACAGTCGACCGTTCGTTCTCTATGTACGTGCACGACACGGAGCCCAACTCTTGATAGACTCATTGTCATACAAATAATTGGGATTAAAAATGTTTAAAATTTTTATATAGTTCAAAATTAAATCATTTTTATACCAGTAAAATATGAATAAACTTAATAATAGTGTAACATATGGCTGTCAGGATTGGGTTGACGGGAAACAAGAGACAGCGGATACAAATGCAAGCCGTTTTAATCCTAAGGTACATAAACATACATACACCATGCAAAGTAATACAGACGACAGACATGCAATGTTTTATCCCGTAGACAGAAACACAGGGGTACATATACAAACGCTAATCACGGAGACAGGGAACAGCTGGGGACAATCACGACGCAGGTGAAACACTCGAAGCACATGGCATTAGTCGCCATGGCAACCGCCAAGCGTGGCCAGAGCGGAAGTTCAGTGTGGCAAATTCCTGACAATGGCAAACAACCTAACGGCTAATCAAAGACTGACACCATGTTATATATTTCAACATTTACAAAAACATAAAAAACTTTTATTGTACCTAAAAAAGTTTAAGTAATACATCCAAATGTTGGAATGGCTGGTGATTTTCCAGCTTGAATCAAATTTTAAAATAAAAAAGGTTTGATATTCCATGCAATCCTTTTGTCAATAGAGTTTATATGACAAATAGGCAATGGAAATGAATTTGTAGATTAAAAATGATATAGCAAATTCCATGAATATTATTATTGATGTAGCAAACTGGTTGGTTTAGTCTTATTGTATCTAAAGGTTTATATTTCAAAATTAAAATAGTAGTGATTCAATTCACTTGGTTAAATATCAAAATGAACAGCTAAGTGCTTGTGATTGATAGATGAACTGTCATATTATTGCTGTTAGCTGTATTCTGCGATTGTTCCTTTAGGCAAGTCATTTAAGAGCAAGTATAACATTAACAGTTGTTGTAAAGGTTTACAGTAATAAGTGGCATATTATTTTGGTCTGGTAAGTAGAATGACAAACCTGGATATCCTATATTTATATAAGTTTTAATGAGCGATTCTGAATGGGTTCTTTTTAAGGGAAAAACTTGAAAAACCTTGAAAATGTACAGTACCATGGTTCTGCCTGCAATCTATATTGAATTATGGGAAGTAAATTAGACCAAAATTTTGATTAAAAAAAGCTTTAGCAGATATAACTTTGTCTAATGTTATGTTTGTTTGTGTGCATGTGTGTGTGTGTGTGTCTGTGTGTTCATTGCATGTGTAGGTGGAGGCCGAGTTGATGGATAAGTTGGATAGTATGATATCGGATGGGAAAGGAGAGGAACACCACAGAGAACTCTTTGGATTATTGTAAGTCCTGACGCACATAAATCACATACTATGGTTATGTATAGAGATACAACTTATACAACCTACTGTCCCTAAGTGCTACTGTTAATCACAGCTTGTGTCATTTTTGAGAAAGTGTCCATTTGGATGAGACAGTGATACTTGTACACCTCCCATCTGTGTCTCAAACTGCTGGCTCTTTTTGAATTCTATGTAAAATCTTTGCAATTTTATTTTTTCATGAAGCCTGGCTCCTGTTTTGGCTTTGTTTAGGAAGGCTCAGTACGCACAAACTCAAACTCAAACATTCCTCATTAATCTCTAGCTCCTTAAAGTCGTAGCTTATTATTCAGTTTTTCATCTTAAAGCATATAATTGAGTAACAACTATAAATTCTTCAGTAACTACAGTTAAACTAATAGGAAATGTATAAAAGTTACTAGAGTGAAGGTTTTAAGTCTGAAGGTGGGTCTTGGGAGTTTAAGGGTTAAACCTATAAATTAATTTATAAATAATGTTTGTATTGTGAATGAAGCCGGATGAATTAGATGATGAGTTATTTAAATATTATTTTGTATCATTGCTAAGCAGTGAACAAAACACAAGGATTATCCTTCTTTTTATTGGATCATTTAAAAGCTTCTTTACAACTGGATTAAATCATCCTGCCTCATCCTATCTTTCTTACAGGACCCAGCTCTTCGGACCATACCCGAGGTATCATATAACATACTATCCTCTAAATTCTTTCAACACACACACACACACACACACACACACACATTTCATGACTTTAGTATTAGATTCTATCTGCCATTCTAACTTATAAGAACCTTATAATACTATGGTCACAATTTCTAAATCTAATTATCTCTTACTCTCAGTCTGTTGGAGAAGATCGAGCAGGAGACATGGAGAGAGACAGGGGTGTCTTTCATCACCTCAGTCACGCGCCTCATAGAGAGACTTTTGGATTACGGGTGTGTGTGGTCTTGTGTGTGTGTATACACTATGTTTGTGAGAAATGCACCATAATTGAGATGGCTGATCTGATCCCATCTCTATAGGGACAGTGTGAGAGGAGAAGAGGCAGAAAGTAAAAAATTGGGCGCCAACATCATGGTAAGACCTCCATCACCCACATACACACACTTTCCATTCATAGCAATTAACATGAACATGAACATATTACGTAACATACAGTGACTTATTAATAGAGTACGAATGTGTGACAGGCCGCACAATATTGGTCTATACATTTTTACTTTTTTTGAAAAGGAGACACAGTCTTTTTGTTTAAAAGAACTGTCAACACGTTCCTGTTTGGCCACAGTACAGCAGGTGTTGTCCCTGTGCAATGCTGTCATGTGTGCAATGTTGTAACTGAAAAAGCCACCCCACCATACAAGTCCTAAGTGCTGAAGATGTACTGTAAATGCAAACTACACTGACATAGTATAGAGTATAGAGCCAAATAACTTGAAGGCAAATGAAGTAGCTACGAATGGATAGTAGTCTCTACCTCCTATTTGTAATATGTGCTTATAATAAAGTATTTTAACTTTTTCAGTGATAATGCCTGAGCTATGGAGATGCTTTCCTGAAAATCAATTTATCCTTAACCTACAGTGAGCCTTGCAGATGACTACACACTATGATTTAAAGTAGTTTGCTTAAAGGAAGGAGATCTTGGTGTGCTCTGTTGGATTTTGTAGTGTGTATTTATCATGTGTCAATAAATTAAATTACCATTTATTCAAGTTGAAGGTGCTTTAGTGTTCTATCAGTCACCTTGCTTAGGTAGTCTGCCACAGTGTACTGTTTGTTAAGGGCCAATTAGCATTGCATTTTGCTCTATGATTTTGTCTGTGTTTCCCAACAGTATTCCCAAATATATGTATTTTTGTTGCTAATTTCGTTGATTCTGATTGAACTCTGATTGACTTTGTTGTTTTAATCTGATCCTGAGCCTGTGAAGTGTTTGTGCATGTTAGTGAGTGTTGGTGCGTGTTGATAAATTTAAAGAGTGTCTCAGGGGACTGATGTCTTTGCTCAACTCTTGGTATTTCAGAGCTTTATAATGATATGAGTGGGGGTCACTATTTCTTAGGTGGTACCAGAATTTAATTGCCCTTTTTTGTAGCTTTATGATTAATGGATATCTGCCTAATTCTGCCCTGCATGCATTGTTTGTTGTGTTCCTGTGCACCTTTAAGAGGTGCTTACAGAACTCTGCATGCAAAGTCTCATTTGGATGTTTGTCCCATTTGCAAAAATCTTGATTGGTAAGCAGGCCCACACTTCACTGCCATGCAGGGCAATCGGTTCAATCACTGATTCAAATATTTTTAGCCAAATTCTAACTGGAATATTCACAAAAATGTTTTGTTTTATGGCGTAGAACGCTCTGCATGCTTTTTCTCTCAGTTCATTCACTGCCTGGTTAAAATTGCCTGAAGAAGTGATTGTGAGGCCTAAATAATTATAGCTGGAGGAGTGATTAATTTCTTTTGTGCCTAACATGAATTTATGTTGTAATTTTTGAAAGATCATAACTTGAGTTTTGTTGGGGTTTACTGCCAGAACCCAGGTCTGACAGTACTGCTGCAGCAGGTCCAGGCTCTACTGTAGACCCTGAGCGGTGGGCGACAGCAGAACGCCATCAGGTCTGCATGCCGCATGCTGATTTTAGACTTTTAATTTTATCTTTAACCTCCTGTTCAGTAATTGAGAAGTGTAATGGATTTTGGTTGTCTTTAATAGCCAATTCTAATTCTTCGAGCTTTCTGTTTATGTGCTCCCCGTTGAGAACCTGAGTCCAGTTCAATATTTTTGAAAAGTGTTTAAAAATGGTTCATCCAAATATATCCATTTTGGATTGCCAATTCTTCATGTTTTTTTCTTTTTCAGCTTGTTCCATTTTTCCCCACAACTGGTTTGTTTTTATTGAGTCTTCGATTAGTGCCAGTTGTTTCTGAGTGTATTGTGCCTATTTTTTTTGGAGTGTGCATTTATATTGCTTTAGTGCTTCATAGTAAAGTAGGCGTAAGTTAGTTTTATTTGGGTCTCTTTGCTTTTGATTTGATTTGATAGTTTTCAAAGTTATTTTCTCATATTTTGGCAGTCTTTGTGAACCCACTTATCTTCTTTTTTTGAGTTTGGGTTTTGACCGGTTTATAATTTTCCTGTTTTCCCCTATTTAGCGGGGGGGTTCTTTTCAAAAATCACGTTTATATTTCTTACTGCCAGATTGACTCCTTCTTTATCGTGGGCATATGTGTCCAGAAAGGTATCTAAAAGAGTTTGGATGTCTTCGTTACTGATTGCTTTCTGAAACTCTACTGTGCTGTTTTGGGCCCATCTGTATGATCTACTGATATTAAACAGCTTAATGGGCTGTGTGCATTCAGTGTTGTTTGTCAGTAATTTGTAATCACAATCACACAGAGAGGTTTGTGGTTTAACAGTGAATGCACTGAGAGAGAAAGGGTCTAAATCTGTTACCATATAATGTACTGTATTATTCCTAAGAGGTGAGCAAAATGTGTATCTTCCTAATGAGTTCCCTTGTAATCTACCGTTGACAATGTACAGACCCAGACTTTGACAGAGCTGCAGGAGGCCTTTACCATTTTTGTTGACTGCACAATCCTGGGATCTCATTTATCAACCGTGCGTACGCATAGCTTTGTGCGTAAACCGTGCTTACGCACGTTTCTAGAATGTGATTTATCAAGTTATTCTTGTGCATGAGGATGTGCGTATATTTAGAACTACTCCTGACAATGCGTATGCAGAAACCCCTAGTGGAGGAAAGTGTAATTCTGGGTGTATAAAAAAAGAAGCGGGTAAACTGATTATGAGGCGCTCCCATCCCACTTATTGTCAGGTATGTCAGAGTAATTGACAATAAATGGAGATGGTGCTCACAACGAAAGCTTCATCTTTTTTAAGCCACAAAAAGATGTACCCAAAAGTATAATACATTTAATCAGCAAAGCTGTTTCGGTAGAACAGTTATTGTTCATAAATTTCGCGACGCTGTACATGTTACACCGGTGGCGGCTCGCGCATGAATGACGCTGACCGTGGAGCATCATCATTTCTGCGCTTTCTTGCATTGGTTAAGTGCAATGTGCAAAAAATAGGTACTGACCGCAGATTATTATAAACATGCATTACCACTGTATATGATCACATAAAGTTCGTTAATCCAATAAGATTTAAATTTCTATGCTCACTGCTAAACTACAGGCTGAAAAATAGCCCGTGTGCTAGATTATGGCCATACACTGCAAAATATAGCAGCAATATTGTATTGTATTTCCAGCTAGAAACCACGTATTGTTTTAAGAGTGGTTTTGAGAATGAGTATTTGGAGCCTGTTAAATACTGTTCGGGCATTTACAAATCACTCGTAATAGTGCCAAATAAAACATTTTTGTTTTGCTCTACTTCGTGCAACAGTATCTTTAATTCATCTTTCTAGGTCTTTTGAAATGTTCCATGGTGTCCGCAACACGCAGGCTACTGGGCTGTTCAAAGGGAAGTTGTTTACCATATATGGCTAATGTGGGGCATTTCTTTCTGTAAATGTTTGTGTCCGTGCATGCGCAGAGCAATTTAGAATGTGTAGGATTTATCTACGTCCATTGCGTACAGCTGTGCGTACTCACGTGGGATAAATACCATTATTTTGTGCGTAGTGGCGGTTCTTACGCACAGATTTAGAACTTGTTCTACGCACGCTTTGATAAATGAGATCCCTGGTTATTTCTGCAGATACAAATTGTTAGTGAATGTGTTTCGTGTTTTTTTTAGTGTATTTATTGCCATTTAAATTGATGAAATCGGGCAGTGTTCCAGTTCTAGCGTTTAGGTCCCCACTGACAAGCACATTTCCCTGGGCCTGGAAATGACCCGCCTCTCTCTCTACTCCTGGAAACATTTCTTCTGATTAATATGGGGATTCATTGAGCGTTCAAAAATAATTTGCTTTTATTACGTGTTTACTTGCAAAGTCTATCCGAGAAAATAGATACACCTCATTTGTACATTTTGAAAACTAATTCCTGGCTACTTTTCTTTTTTTTTCCATTATTTGTGTTTCCCGGAAAATTTCCACAAGTGTGAGATAACCAAAGAAGACATGTACATCCGCTATATTCACAAGCTCTGTGACTTCCACCTACAGATGCATAACTACACAGGTATGAAGAGAGAAAAAGAGAAATTTCAGTAACTTAAATTTGTTTAATTGTTAAAATTGCCTTTAACTTCAGTATAAGATTCATAAAAACGGCACATCAAATTATTTTGGGTATTTCTACATTGGTTGATGTGCATGTGTGTGTGTGTGTGTGTGTGTGTGTGTGTGCGCGCATGTGTGTGTGATCCACAGAGGCTGCTTTCACATTGCTGTTGTATTGGGAGCTACTGCAGTGGTGTGAGCAGCCCCTCCGTGACCTCCTGCAGTACCCTGCTCAGAGTCAGTGGCAGCGGAAAGAGGCCCTCAGCAGAAAGATACTGCACTACTTTAACAAGGGCAAGGCATGTTCTACACCCACACACACGCACATACACACATGCACACAAACTGTCACTCCACCTTGGGGGTCTTGAGGGCTAAAGATCACATGCTTTGCTCCCCACCATTTGATCAAAACTCTAAGCATGTTTCAGTCCTCCAAAATGTCTTTTGTTGATATTACTCAAAAGTGTCATGTGCGTGGCTGTGCGCGTGACCTAACGTGCACTACCACGCACTTCGTGTGTGTGTGTCTGTGTAGCCCTGCCCCTGTCTAGTTTCGTGAAGTGTGCTCAGCTGTTTCCCATTTGTGTACCCCTATAAGAATCCTCATGTTTCTGTATTCAGTGCTGATTGTTGTTAATGTCATGTTGCCCTGTGTTACGCTCCGTGTTTGTTTATGTTCGATGTTTAATGTGTAAGTTCGTGAGGAATAAATGTTGTTAAGCAGTTGCGCACGTGTGTCCTTCTCTCACCCCCAATCCGGACGTGACAAAAAGTCTTTTAAACTAAACTCGGTTTTCACTCAAAACATTTCACTCTCACTTAATGTCAACAAACCCAGGGGACTCATTATTGACCAAGGCAAAGGGCATGTCACATCCCCCTTAACATCAATGGAGTCAGTTCATCTTCAAATTAGGCATCTGCATCACCAATGACCTCATTTGGGCTCTTAACACCCATACAATACTCAAAAAGCTTGCCGTTTGAAGACATTTTGATGGGAATCCGAGCTTTCAGCAGTTTCTACACTTATACAATACAAAGCATCCTCACAAATGGTATATGAGGACATTTTCAACAAATGCTGATTGATTAAAGCACACAGCATTATCAAGACCCCAGTCATACCGGCTACTTTCTCTACGCCCACTATCTGGCATATTGTCGCATCTCAGCACACTATAAAAGACAGTTTCTTCCCACAAGCTATACAGTCATTGAATCAATTAAAACTTGTTCATATGTCAGTCCTGTACATATGCATTTGGGAAACATGCACTCTTTGTACCTGGCACTTTTATACTATACACTAACTACATTCAACTTTTCCCACAACAGAGTATTAACTTTTTATTTATGTGAGTACTTGCATATGTAAGAATCTACGTATATATACAGTATGTATGTATTCTATATTAACTGTTGCTGAGGAGGTTTTTATTTTTTTACTCAAGTAAGAATTTCATTATGGCAATGCATTTTAATTAAAAATTTAATTAAATAATTCAAATGTTTGACAACAGACTTTACAGATTCCTGTGTGTGTGTGTGTGTGTGTGTGTGTGTGTGCACAGTGTTGGGAATATGGGATTTCTCTGTGCAGGGAACTGGCCCTTCAATATGAGATGTTATATGACTACCACAGCCTGAGCTGGATACGGGTGAGTGTGTGTGTGATTATACTGTATATGCTAATCCTACATACCTGACCACGTGTGTGTTTTTAAGTGAATTTGTTCAGTACACATTTTCCTGTTTCAGAAAATGGAGGCCAGTTTTTATGACAACATCATTGAGCAGCAGCGCCTGGAACCTGAGTTCTTTAGAATGGGCTTTTATGGACGCAAGTTTCCCTATTTTCTGCGTGTGAGTTTAATTTTGAATTTAATATGTATATGTGAATTACATTATTCTCCCTCATGTGTGAAACTTTACTTGACCTTTACAAAACTACAAAATAAACTAAGGAGCATTGCATGTTCTGTGTTTGAAATAACAAAATTAATTAGGAATCAGAACCAAAGTTACTTAACTATAAATATGTATGCGTGTCTGTCTGTGTGTATTTGATAGAATAAGGAGTTTGTCTGTAGAGGCTATGACTATGAGCGTCTGGAGGACTTTCAGCAAAGGATGCTGACCGAGTTCCCACAAGCCCTTGTTCTCCAACACCCCAACCAACCAGATGACAGCATTCAACAGAGCGATGCCCAATGTATTGTACTCAGTTTAATATAACTGCCTTTATTGGGAGTAAAGGTGGTCATGTGACACTGCGTACTGTCTTTGTGTGTGCATGTGCTTTCTTATGTTTCATGTTAGTACTTAAAAGAAGACACAGAATATGCGACAGACAGCATCATACAAGCCTATACTTAATTTTTATATTAAAATGAGAGGATGTTTTTTATGAATTTATGTCTTATTCCATTCTTCCCATTACCTATTTAGATATTCAGATTTACGCTGTAACACCAGTGTCGGAACTCTCTGACGGGCCGGTGATGGACAGGGTGCCTGAGCGAATCAAGAGCTTTTATCGCATCAACAACGTCTCCCGCTTCTACTATGATCGGCCATTACACAAGGGACCCAAAGACAGAGAAAACGAGTTCAGGGTAAATATAGAAATGTATTAATTGCTATTTTAATAAAAATTTATGGAAACAACCTGGCCTAATAAACAGCACTGCGTGTGTATTGCAGAGCTTGTGGATAGAGAGGACCACTCTGGTTCTGTGCCGTCCCTTGCCGGGTATCTCACGTTGGTTTGAGGTGGAGAGACGGGAGGTGGTAAGTGTAGAGATTATCAATATCAGGAATGTATTAGACAGCATTGTTGACTAATGTCAACAAAAAAATTGTCATTAAGTTCAATGCATTAGACAACAGTGAAAAAATTTATCAGCAGAAAATGAAACCCTTGTAACAACAATATATCTTATAACAAGATAAAACAAGAGCTTCTTCAGTAATCAATGATCAAGTCATCTATGTGGATTTTGGTATCAGCTGCATATTATGGCCAAATTGTTGATGAGACTGATCCTATTTGTAGATTTAGTATTATAGTTAAGCTTTTGTGTATGTTCGTGTGTGTATGTGTGTGTGTGTGTGTGTGTGTGTGTGTGTGTTTCAGGTAGAAGTTAGTCCCCTAGAGAACGCCATATACGGGGTGGAGAATAAAAATCAGGAGCTGCGCTCTCTGATCAGCCAGTATCAGCAGCGCCATCACCACAGCAATGTCAATCTGCTCAGCATGTGTCTGAATGGCACGATCGATGCAGCGGTGAACGGAGGAATAGCGCGCTATCAGGAGGTGCCCTTATGAATTAACTATTATAAAAGCACATATAGAGCCTTATAGAGCCTTAATGTGCGTTTGTGTTTGTGTTTGTTGGGATTCAGTGGGATATATTTTCCCCTCTGTTTTCCCCAGTTTTTCAACAATTTCAGTAACACACAACAGTGCAGAACACACGCACTCACACACACACGCACACTCACACACACACTCACACACACACACACACTCACACACACACAC
>JAOUQW010000033.1:8368700-8379550 GCA_028565825.1 Olivaichthys viedmensis
TCCTGTTGTTTGTGTGTCAGCACACCTGTCGCGGTGTGCTTTAGTCTCGTATGTTTAAAACCTTTATGTTTAAAAGTTTAAATAAAATAATGTTGTTTGTGGAAAGCGGCTTCGTGCTTGTGTCCGCGCACCCCCGGAAACACATCGTGACACATCTCTTATCAACCAACAACTGATACAGTTGTACAACAATAGTACAGTCCTATAGTACAGAGTTATACATTATTATCCCGGCATCATATGTTGTATCTTGTTTAAGGAATATAATTTGACAAAATTGTATTTGTTTTTATAACTGGTAGTGGACCCAGACTTTTGGACCCTACTTTATGATATATAAAACTTACCCATTCATATGTGATGACTTGATTGGCTTTCTCCTGCAGCTGGCTTAGACTCAGTCCTCCCTGACTACTGGCTGATTCACAGGGTTTGACCTTCTGATTGGCTGAGCAGCGGGCATTGCTGGTGGTCACGTCATCCAAGTCTATATCTTGCTCACTGGCCAAATTCTCCCTCTGAAGTGCCTCATACAGGATGTCAGGGTGGTTCCAGATCTAGCCACACACATAAAGTGCAAAAAAATAAGCAAGCATGATTCTTAAAAAGAACAAAAAATATTAGAAACGATCTTTTACATACACACTCACACACACACAAACACAAAAACAAGAGACAAAGATGCAACAACAAAATAGCAAATATGACCTCTTAATGCTAGTATGCACAAAATGATTATATGTCTATTAGATTTTTCTTACACATATAGACATTTACAGACAAACACAGGCATACCCACCTTGCAGCAGACACAGAAGGCTTTAAGTGGGTTAAGGCTAAACCAGCCAGTATTTCCAGCCTCTCTGAAGCGGCTCATAAATTCGGTGTAGAGCGCCCGCTGCAATGCCGTCAGACGCACCAGGATAACATGCTCCTGCTTCTCTGGCAGCTGGGAGCATAGCACGTCATGTCCACGCCTTTAAAACAACATAAACACACACACAGACATATAACAGCATTAGCATCTAATACCGAGAAAGCAGTCATCATCTTTGGGACATCTCACATGTAGTTGACCACTTTATTAGTTACATCTATCCAGTAGTGTGCTGTACCTCCCTTGGCTTTCATAAGAGCATGAATTAAAAGTACTGTATGATGTGATGTTACAAAACGAAGTAATTACGAAACAATTTAAATTCACCTTTGCACAAAGCCTTCAAGCAAGCTGTGTAGCACGTGGCTGCGGTAGCGCATAAGCAGTGTGTCCTCGATTGTGCTGTCCACGCACTGGCCGTTCAGGATGGGCCGCATGAACATGTTGCTGAACTCGGGGCGTGTGCCCAGGAAGCCAGGACGCACAAAGTCCACCATGCACCAGTACTCCAGCAAGTTGTTCTGCAGTGGGTAGCCGGTCAGCACAAGCCGCCGCCGTGTCCCAATGCCCTTCAGAGCGCGTGAGGTGCTGGCGTGCCAGTTCTTGATGCGGTGGCCCTCATCGCAGACCACAACATCCGGACCGGGATGAGCAAGAGCCCTCTCGATGCCTGGAGACAAATGAGAGAAAGTTTGAATTTAATAATCTTTTCACTATTATATGGAGGAATATTTGTTTAAAAAAATAGAAAAAAGGACAGATGAGCTTAAAGTTATACTAAATTCCAGCTGCCTTACTACAGGCTTTCTTCCATACCTTCCTTTCTTAGATTTTTAGCATATTGTTAGGAGCCTAAAAAGCTAATTTGACTCTTGTGTGATACATAGAGTAGAAATAGAGAAATAGAAAAATATAGATAACCAAAGGAAAACTCTTCTATAAGTATGAAATAAACAAATATGAACATTTTTATGAACATTTTACTCTCCTGAAGATCCAACTGAAGATCCAAGAAAAACATGGCTAATACTGTAAGTAATGAAAGCTTAAGGCCACTAATTGGCAACATGCAAACTGCATGCCTAAATCATAGAATTCCTTCAAACTGTGTTGAGTTGTTACGCAATCTCAAATCTACATGCCTTAGTAGGTTCTGACACAATATGGAATATTATTATCAATACAAATGAACAAAAGAAGCCAATTTGAACCCAAAATCTATATGATGATTTCGCCATGCAGCTTGCATGAGGATAACAGGAGATGAAAGAGAGCGTTCATAAGTTTCCGTAACCATGTTAGCCTCATAGCTCCATTGCTCTACTAAAGCAAGGAATGATTGACAGTCAACACTGACCATTCAGTAGCTCTTGTTGGTGGTCCTCCTCATCCACATCAATGATGACCGGCTCACGTAGTTTTGTGTTCTTCTTTCGCCCGGCAACAAAGCTTTTCTTGAGTGAAAGTAGACGGTACATCTCATAGCCCATTAGCAGCACACCACCGTCTCTGTACCAGTCTTCGACCACCTTAGCACGTGTGCTTGTGGTCCTGTATAGACAACAAGCACACATTAACAGACATATCATCAATTTATCCCTGTACCAGACCACAGAGACATGGCAGAGTTATTTTTTTTAGACATTGTAAGACATTCTGCTAATTCTTACTAATTCTTGCAATTCTGGGAGCTCAGGTTTGGTATAACTTGCTCCAAAAAAACCCTCAATTAAGCACACTCAATAACATTCAATAACTGAATAACATTTAATGCCTGGTTCTATAATACCGCTGTTCCTCAACATGCTGTTGTGTGAGTGAATGGATGTGTATTTGTGTGCTTGAGCAAATGAGGTCACTTATTTCTTGTGATGAGGAGAGGGCAAGTTATATGGTTGCAAATAAAAAAAGCAGTCTTTATGAGAGATAGCACAGAGAAGAGAGAGAGACAGAAAGAAGTGGGCCATGGAGCAGATGTGAGTGGGCCGAATAACTCGCTCAGAGATATCAAACTGTGAAAAGTGAATCATCAAACATTAATCAACCCAGCGAGGGTCCTTATGCTCCATGCTGCAGACTTTTAAGGGAGTAGAGCGAGCCATCTCCACTCTGTTTTTTCAAAACTGCGCCCAACTTTTTGGCTTTTTTAAGGCGAAAAGTTAGTCATCGCTCCTCTACTTGAGGGAGGCCCATATGTTAGCTGAGAATCCACTGGGAGCATATTAGAGCGTGAAATTTCATCAAGTTCTGAACTACAGCCTCGAGAGAGCAATTATGAGCCCACAAGAAGAGACACAGAGCATAGCACAGGCAGTGGGAAATCACACAGCACCGTTTTGGGTGTTACTTTGTTGAGATAAGTTTGCGAACTTAATATAATGATGTTAGTGTGAGTTAGAGCTTTGCTAATGGTTCAATGAAATGGTTCCACCTTGCTACTGTTTCAGCTGACCTATACATAAAAGATGCATTGGTCTTAAAATACACAATTTATCAGTACATATTTTCAATGATAAAAAAATAAATATATATATATATTAAGATTGTAAGATTGTAATTTTCACTCACTTGTGCTCGTCATTAAGGATGTGCACCTTAAAGGTACGCGGTGTGATGTAGCCTGGGTCATTGTCGGAGGGCAGGGCTTCAGGGGGTGGGACCCAGAGATTAAACTCTGCCAACCAGTTATGTAGGGTGTTCACCTGATGCAACCAATGGAAGGCAAGAATAAGGGGGAAAGGGAAAAAAACACGCAAAAAGAGGAATGACAGAGTGACAGAGAGAGAAAGAGAGAAGGTGAGATGGACAGAGGTCAAATTATGTACATGTGCGATTATGTAAAATGCTACATATACACTGAGTTGCCAGTTTATAAAGTACACCTATCTAGTGTGTTGCACGTCAACAACATGTATTATCCTGGGTATGAATTCTACATGATGCTGGATGCGTTGTGCAGGAATACCATTGTATACCATGCGGAAATGTGTAGTAGCTGCAAATTGGATGGCTGCATAGTGTTGCTGCAAACAGCTGTTTCCACTTCATCCCAAAGATGCTCATCAGGGTTGAGGTCCAGAGACTCTGCAGGCCACTGAATCAATTAAAAACTTTCTGTCAAGTTCCTAGAACCATTTGGTGATAATACTTTGCTCACAACATCTGAATCAGAGATGGTTTTTCAGATGTTGTGGCCCATTAGAGACAAACTTGAATGCGATTTGTCTGTTTTAGGCTTGTCTGTTTCCTTGCACGATTCTCGCCATTCACCTTTGACCCTTCTGATCCACAGGCTGTTTTTGTCCACAGTATCACCGATCACTGGTAGTTTTGCTTTTCACGACATAAACCTTTGAAATAGTTGTGCGTGAAAAGTTCAAGATGACAGCTTTTTGTCAACCAGCACACCTAGCACCAACTATCATGCCACGTTCAAACTCACGAAGGTCACTTGCTTTTACATTTACATTCACATTCACATTTACGGCATTTGACAGACGCTGTAAAGATACCAACAAGCTAAGGCACTACCAGAACAGAAGTCGGTGCTGACACGTAAGTAAATACATAAGCAAATAAGTAACACATAATGTTTTTTTTTTGTTTTTTTTTTGTATGTGTATGATACGTGTTCAAGTGCTTACTGAAGAGATGGCTCTTCATTCTGTGTTTGAAGACAGCAAGTAATTCTGGTGTTATTTAACTGGCAGGTCACGTTGTACTTGTGGCTCGAAGAGCTAAAGGTACGCTGCAGGAGTTGACCATTGCCATCAGGTGTGGGGGCTGTTACATTTTTGGCTTCGTAGGTAAGCATCAGAGGTTTTAAGTGTAATGTGGGCAGCAACAGGAAGCTGGTGCCCATTCAATGCTCAACTGAACTGCAGAAATACCTAATAACTAATGCTAGAAATACCAACACTGCAGTGAGATGATACGTGATTTGTTGGAATGTACAATTTATCTGAAGGTGGGGGGTGTACCTCATAAAATGGCAACACAAATGTACACACACTACAACGCATATACACAGACACAGACACACAAACAGACACTCACAGGGACGATGGCGAGCACGGTGTGAGCTCCGGTGTGGCGCAGCAGGATGTCGATGAAAGAGATGACCTGTAGAGTTTTACCCAGGCCCATGCTGTGAGCCAGGATACAGCCAAAACCGGGGGTGCTTTTAAAATGCTCCTGTGACTCAACCAGGTTATTGTACAGAAACTGGATTCCCCCAATCTGAGAGAGAGATTGAACAAGCGGATGGGAGGGAGGGCAAAAAGGGGAGAGAAAGAACGCAAAAAGTTGTAGAAGCAAGAGTGAGTAGGAGGGAGGGAGAGCAGAAGAGTGAGATATATTCAAATCAAGGAGAAGGGGCAGAGAGAAAGCAAGAAGAGGTAGAAGATGGAGAGATGGTGAAAAAATAAAGGAAAGAGAGTGAAATTATAATTTTTTCCTGTCATTTTACTTTCAGTGATTGCAGATATTACTGCATATTATTACTAGATTAGATTACTAACTATACTGTATACCATAGTTTTTGTTGATAAAATGATCTTAACAGATGGCTTGATTAATTGCTTAACAGGTCACCTGGTGAGGTCTGACAACGCGGGCAAGTTGAGGGGAGAGGTAGATGTCACTTTCGTCCGTCGGGTGATTGACGTTGACAAGGACTCGCCCCTGAGCATCTGGTTGGCTTAGAGCATCGTTAACAAGCACACCGCTGCTCACGCCAGTGGCTGTTGACTCCTCATCCTCATTGGCCAATTTGCTGACGATGCGTGAGGTGGTATTTTCACTTGAGCTTTGGTCTACAAGCACACACACAGACACACCCCATTTTATATTTCTTTAAGTAATTATATACACTTTAATAAATATGAAAAACAGGCCAGACAAGTATGAGTGTGTCAGTGAGTGCGATTGTGCCAAATGCAAACACTAATCCATACACTTTAACCTAAACACTCATCCATACATTTTATCCAGGTATTGTTGTTTTGCATATTTGATGATAAGTTACTGTCACATCTGCCCAGATTCCATCCCTGTTCGCGTTCCATACTCTGTGCACTATCTGCCTCTGTTCCTGTCCTGTCCTAGTCCTGTATTGGTCCTGTTCCATCTTACTCCTGTCTTAGTCCCTGTTGCTTTGTGTTTTCTGGCTTTGATCCTAGCCTGGTATTTCACGTCTTTCAGTATAAATCACCACGTTCTGTATATTTGTCTGCCTGTGTTTTTGCCCCAGCCATGGACTTTGATGATGATTTTTGGACTTTCTCTAATAAACATGCTTTGAGTACGCACATGCATTCTGGACATCTTTCCCACACCCACATGAGAGTTACACAAGTCTACATTTGTTAAGATGGAGCGTGTGTGCGGTTTTTTATATAAGTTGGTTAATGGCGCTTACACAAGCTGGACTTAACAGTAAGTAGAGACTTATGTAACCAAGGCAGAGATGACACCTGGCACACAACCAGGGACAGACACCTGTTACACAGGCCCATTTTTACACAGACACACTAATGTAATCTGGTATACTTTGCCAAGTGTGCTACTCTGTTTGTGTGTGTTTGGGGAACAAGATGTTTTGTACATCTTCTGGCTTAGTCACCTTCTAACTAACTGGTTCACGGGTTTTCGCTGGGCAGCGAGACTTTTGGCTTTTGGCATTCGCTCTGACGCCAGCTTACCAACATGCTGGGATATGCGAAGAATCAAATTTCACTGTACTGTACTTGTATATGTATATGTGACAATAAAGAAGCATTCTTTCTGAAAGGAACCCCATGGATGAAAAGTACTTTGTGCGCAAGCTGTTGATTCCTTTTAACGCAATTAGACTTGGCGTTGTAAAATTGGAAGTCGGTACGTGTCACAGCAGGGAAATCCATCTAAAATGAGACTCCTGGAAGCATGTGAATTATGAAATCTGTTATTCGCAAACCTCTGCAACCTACTTTCAACGCAAAAAAACAAAGCACAAGGCACGTCAGGTATAATGTGGGGCTTATGTAACGCACGCACACAAAGAGGTCAAATCAGGACAGAGGCAGGCAGACAACAGACACACATCAGCAGTTAGAGATGCCTTCACTGTTAAAAACGCTGCACGTTTGCAACCACGGTAAACTGGCACAGAGAAAGTGTGGAGGCAGGAGGAAAGAGAATGCATGAGAGACAATTATTCAGTGTCCTAAACCTCAGCATATTTAATAAAAACAGAGCTGAATTATGGAGCGAGAGACCCATGAAATAATCATCTGTTTCTAATGTGCAGAGATGTGGAAGGCTGGGTAATTAAATGCAGACTGACAACTACAGAGTGCAGTAGTGAGTCTGAGTGGCAGGCAAAGAGTGACTGTGTCCTCATGTTCCTGTGTATATAACTTTTTCTCGGCCTCGTTGCTGCAGGTCAATACAGAGAACAGAGCAGACTCGCATGCAGATCTGTGGATGTGTGTACACTCTTACCTTTGTGTAGCTGTGCAAGTGTGTGTTTATAAAAACACACACAACACCATATCGCACTTATGCATCGCCCGAGAAAATTGATAGACATGTATAGATATGTAGCTGAGTGTGTGTGTGTGTGTGTATGAGTACTCACCACATCACCCCTGTACAGCACCTCCAGGACGTTGCTGAGCAGCTTGCAGCAGGCCTCCAGATCCTCGTGCTGCTCCAAGTGAAACTTTAACTGATCCGTCATGAGCGGGAGCAGGATCTCTCTGCAGTCTGAGCGCGCACACACACACACACACACACACACACACACACACACACACACACACACCCCAACTATTACATTCTAGAACCATACAGAAAATGATAGCACCGCACATCCTAAATACACATACCACACTGATGTGACAGTAAAAGTAATCACTGGAAACCCCTGTTCGCTCCAGAGCAGATTTCATAAAAAACCTTCACACACACAAACCAAATTCATTATGGGAAAAGGATCCGCTTAATCACACACACACACAAAGAGAGGGCGGAGCTCCAGCACCTTTGGTTTATGTAAAAAGCAAGCAGACCTGCGCTCTGGTACTATAAGTTGATGGAAATGTAAATAATTTCTAATCATTTCTCCATTAACTACGATTCCTCCCATCCTGACGATTTTCACAATTGTGAAAGTACATGTTCAATCCTCCCCTCTGTTGTGACGTATTTCCACCTTCTACACGCATCACTTAACGGTTCCCCAACCTTTAAGTAGCCAAGATCATTGCCGCTTCTTTTTTCTTTCTGCCCCCCCTCCCCCACTCCCCTCTTTGTATGGATCAGAAAAAGCATATTTCAACTGGCCAGCATTACTGTCATGAAACATAATGCTTCCTTATTCAGTAACTCATCCACAATTCACTCTCTTACACACCCCCACACACAAAGCAGAGAAAAGAGATAAAAGTGAAACTACATTAAAGTGTGTGTGGAACTCTTTCAGATTCATCACAGATTTTCGGTGGATTCGGATCGATCATATCGTGCTGGGAAATGCATGCTAACCCAATCAAAGAAAGGGAAACAGACATGCTACCTGGGATTGAACATGTACCCATAGCTTTTTTTTTTCTTCCCTCTTTAAATCGGAAGCAACTCCCAGAGTAAACAGGACTAAATGAAAGCTAGCACACCTTATTTTGGTTTGAGAAGGAGCTTTACGGGGGGCACTGCCCTGACAGCTTTAACTGCTTCCTCCTCTGCACCGGCACGGATTTAGTTAGCAAGCAAGCTAATATTCACTCAACGATGTGTAACGCAGAACAAGACAATTAGTCTCCCTTAAGCTACCGAATGTTATTTAGCGAGGCTCATCAGAATAAATTAACTAACGTCACAACATAAAAATAGCTAACTATGAAGGATAACACACGTTATGCCACCTGCGTGTGACACTATGCTACTAAACTGATGGTAGTTAAAAAAAAAAATTATGCCATAAATGAATAATTATACGATTGCTTTAATGTATATTAATATAAATAACTCCTAAATGCTAATACTTCTCAAAAGTGAAAAATCTTGGTTCAGAAAACACATCCACACACAAATAATTGACTGCTTACTGAGCACCATCATATTATTAAAATGTGATCTAAAGAGGCTATAAATCTTTTATAATAAGCTATACCATTAGTTATCCAATACTTAACTGATATTGAGGGATGTTTAATCAAAAACGGCCACATAGAACCTTATAAACCTGAATGCTATTCAAACATACAGAAGAATAATACATCAAAACTTTCAAGCCCCCATCTTAAAATTGCTTATAATACTAAGGTCACGATGTGTCAGTCAAGAGGAGAAAAAAAAAAAAAAGACAAGGCAGCATAAAAAAAAGTCCTTGCAATCTGAAATGCTCAAAATTAATCTTTCATTAGACAAAAGGAGTAGGGCATTAAAAGTGCCGTCGTGAATCAAGAGGAATCTCAGTCAAATTCAGGTGAAGGGAACTGGATCCAGAAAGGACCATGATGCACAGCAGAGAGATGAGAGGAAAGAAAACCGAGAATATGGGGAAAGAGAGGTAATGGAAACTCATTATATAGCAGGAATAGGCTGAGCAGCAGTGCCTTATTATAGCCCCCAACTGTGTAGCTAACGCAGCATCCATACTGAGCCATTAATGCAAACACTCACAACTGGATACATTCATACATATTTATCACTATGTCTCCTGAACATCTCAAAGATAGGGCACCCCATCATTAGCCCTCACGTAAAATTTTGTAGCAGCGATGCCTGATCCCAGAAACATCAATCTCACCATTTCTCTCAACCTGTCATTTCACTGCATCTATCATTTCCTGCCAATATAATGCAACCCTACCATATGCTTTCTGTAGTCTTGTTTAGTCATCTCCCATCCCCATGACCTGGAGAACTATAATCACAGAGGATAAAACAGAAATGGCAGGGCCGTGCCAACAACACATCACATAACGAGAAGACCTGAGCAGTGTATGGGGTCACACAAATTTTGCTCATTTTCATTTCGCACACGCCGGTAAAAAAAAAAAAAAAAAAATGTAAATAAAAAAGCACAGGCGCAAAATGTGAAGAAGCACATCACCTCAACGCTGAGGGATAATGACGGAGGTTGGGTATTTTAGGTAAGCGCTAATTGCAGCTAACATCGTTAAAAAAAAACTAAAAGTGACTCAAGCGGTACAGTAATAGATGGCCTCTTAACATTTAGCTGGGACTGAAGCATAATAAAAACAAGCAGTTATGGACAGTTACATAAATGTAGGTAATTGGATAATTTAACTGTTATGCTATAGTTAAACCATGATTTAGAGTTTTAGCAAAGAAGCATTTCCAAATAAAAACACGAAAGATACAATTAGGTCTTAAATAACAGGCCTTCGTTATACATTTTAAAACCACAAAAAAAAAAATTATATCAAAAGCCATTTGGCATACTAACCTAACAATACTTATTTAGATTTACAGCTTTTGGTAGATGCCCTTATTCAGAGCGACTTACAGAAGTACTTTGTAATCGCCATCAAAAAAAGACCTCAACAAAAACATATCCTAATGCTAGCACAAATAGGTCAGGGTCTAAGAATACCATCAAGCTAAACCCCTGTTAGAGAGGAGTTAGTGTGGAGTTCGTACAGCAACGAAAACAGAGTACAAGTCGAGGGTGTGTTTATTTATTTATTTTAAAAAAATTATTTTTACTTTGAGCTTGCTTAAGTGTTTAGAGAAGAGGTGGGTCTTGAGTCTTCGTTTGAAGACTGCCAAGTGACTGAGCTGTTTGGACAGCTAAGGGAAGCACTAACATACCCAGCCAAAGAGCTGGTGTTGTATACAGTGAGGTCCAAAAGTCTGAGACCACATTCAGAAATCTGGGATTTTTTTTCCATTGCCACTGTATGGCACTCTAAAACGCTTTGCTGAAACTGGATCAGTCGTATCCAAAGCACGATCAGGCACAGAC
>JAOUQW010000034.1:159394-175896 GCA_028565825.1 Olivaichthys viedmensis
ATTTATGGCAGTAACAGAAGGGTTTATGTAAGGAGACGAACAGAAGAGAGATTGATACCACAGTGGATCAAAACAAAAGTGAAACATGCTGCTGGATTTTCAATGTGCTCTCAGACTTTTGGACCCCACTGTACATCCATGTGGCTAAGTGTCAACAATAAAAGCTTAAAACAACAAATTACACAGCCTACCAACCTGACCTACATAGTCGCCATATTGCGCAGTGCCCACAGTATTGCACAGCACAGACAGTATCGCACTGTTCCCTAGACCTTGCTATTTAAAATTTGTATTCAAGCTGGTACAAATGAGTTCGTGATTCGGTTAAATTTTCACCTTGGCACTCTAAACCTTCTGCCAGAGGGTAGGAGATGATACTCAGAGTAAAGGACATGGGATGGATCAGCCGCTATTTTCTGTGCTCCCTTGAGCATAGACCGTTCATAAATAAACTGAACGGAGTTGTATTCCTTTTTTCTTATAACCTTCATGGCAGTCTTAACAAGGGAGGCAAGCTAAGATTTTAACTGCACTGAAAGATTACCATACCACGCCTGTATCCCATAACTGATCAAGCTCTCTAAAATCGCTCGGTAAAACAGAACCATAAGCATTAATCACCTGATTAATATTCGTGTCGTGGATAATCACTGGATTGTGGTCCCATAAGGCCCTGGGATCAAATCATCTCCTCTGTTTTTAACCTCACACCACTGGACAAAGTTTACGATTTCAGAGCGGTAGCCTGATGTGCCAGAATCTTTGTATAATAGACTTAAAATAGGAGTCAGAGAACTTCTGTATATAATTGTATATGTGTATGTTCACAGCCTCATATACGGAGTAAAAAGAATAGGTGAGCTCACACAACCCTGGGGAGCATCTGTGCTGATAAATTTAGGGTCAGAGAGAGTGCGGTTGACCTTTACATACTGGATGCGATTAGAATCAAGAATCCCGAGTTTCAAACCCAAGATAAAAATCTGTCCTTTCCTGACGATTCGTTTCTATCCTCACGGGCAAGGGAAAATCCCTCCGCTTCGATCAGAGAGTTGGGAATGTCCTGATGGAGCCAAGGTTTCTGTGAGCACCATAATACTTGATTCACGGTAATCAAAACATACCCTGGCATTGATGCAGAGCTTCTCAATTTTATTTCCTGAGCGACCTCGCGTTACATAATATGATGGAGGGCAATGTCTTGCCCCCTCCCCTCCCCTCGCCTGCCTCTTCTCCGCCGTCGCCTGCCTCGTAAAGGCTGCCGTTTCACAACCTCGGGCAAGTTCGTGACTGGGGAAGATCGCGCAGAATGAAGTGAAAGCAGTGAGATGAGTCGCTGAGTCTACGTCCACTGGAGTCGTTTGGCATATTGTAAGAAATCCCAAACACTCAAATACAACACTCAAACAACATAAAACACAACGACAAACTAAAAAGACCTGAAAACTGAGAGAAACAACGAAATGAAGCAGTGAGTCCGGAACTTCCATGGGTTCCACCATATTGAGAAACGTCAAACATTGCGTCATGCTCCGTCAACTCGGAGCTGTCAGAAAATTTCGACTTCCAAAATGAGCCTGTTCATGTGGAATCTTCTCGTAAAAACACGGTAAACACACGACCCCATCTGAACGCAGCACTCTCCATAAAGGCTTTGTGAATGTGTGTGTGTGTGTGTGTGTTCTGAAATTACATTAGGTACATACTGGGTTACATTAGGTGGTATGTCTACATGAAATACAGATACAGGACATTCCATAAGAAACTGCACGGCAGCAGGATATTTGTGTTGGCTCTGTGGTCCAACAATGTTATTACGGGAACTGACTATAGTGAGGTTAAGTGTAAAATTTCAGCTTAACCTAAGGGCATGTAAGTCCATATCCGGTGAACCGTGTAATCAGTGAAGCTATTTTTATATATAGTAGGGCTCTCTTTCTGTAACAATATAATGCATATCTCTATATATGATCAACAACTAGATGTATGATGATAATGTGCCTTATAATATTGTTATTGCGATAAATCATTTCTGGTCAAGTAGCTGATTGAATTGAATTCAAATTTTAAATGTTTCAACTTTAACCTCATTAAAACTAAATATCACGATATCATGTATCATGAAAACCTTTTTGTGATATGATATTTTTGCCATATTGCTCACCCCACCCCACTGTTAAGCCTCAAGAACAGATACCCTGGTTACAGTTTGCTGAAAAAGTAAATTAAAAAAGGCCTGTAGAGTTCTGGGACAAAGACTTATGGACAGATGACATGTACCAAAGTGATGGAATGAGGAAGATGTGGAGAGATAAAGATGATGTTCATGATACAAAGCCTACTACTTTATCTGTGAGACATGAAGGAGGTAGTGCCATATGGCTTGGGCATCGATAGCTGCCAGAAGAAGTGGTCTTTATTGATGATGTGATGAACTGCAGGATGAATTCTGAAGTATACACGTCCAACCAAATGACTCAAAGCTCAGCGCATGACCCTCTCTAAATGAACTATGGTATTTTTTAGGATCAAAAAGTGGAATGTTCTTGACTGGCTGAGTCAGTCCCCCAACCTGAACCTCACTGAGCTGCATTTCACTTCCTGAAGACAACATTGAAGAAACCCCTGAAACAAGCAAGACCTAAAAAAAATAGTTGTGTTTCAGACCTTTCAGAGCATAAGCACAAAAGACACCCAGCGTCTGGTGATATCTACAGGTCACAGGACTCTGGCAGTCATCCACTGCAAAGGATTTTCAAACTAAGCCCTAAACCTGACAATTTAAGATTATGGTAATTTCTCCAGTCACGTACAAGTTCCCTGATTTGCCGAGACTATACATATATAAAAGGCCTGTGATTCCTACATAGTTCATCCACTATAGATGTAAATACCTTCTAATTAAAGCGAACATTATGTGCTTTATAAAACAGTTTAGAAACCAAAAATCTAATTACACAATGTTCTTCCTACCCTATGTGTTTGGTATTCGACGTTTACTTCTTTAATTTTGCTCTGGAGCTACGAGGCTAATGTAGCTAAGAAGTAACGGAAGTCTATCTCACCCAAAATCTTTTCCATAAAAATACATGCCCAAGTCTTGTTATACTTTTTTAATGGCTTTGTTCAGCTCTGTAA
The DNA here is from genome assembly GCA_028565825.1 of Olivaichthys viedmensis. Taxonomy (NCBI): domain Eukaryota; kingdom Metazoa; phylum Chordata; class Actinopteri; order Siluriformes; family Diplomystidae; genus Olivaichthys; species Olivaichthys viedmensis. Next base: position 162,533 of record JAOUQW010000034.1, read on the forward strand.
TCTCTTTTTTTTAAATAATTTGTTTTGTAAAATAAAAGGGACAGGCTATACTTACATAACTTCCATTTTTTTTGGTGCAATTTGGGCCTATGGGACATCACTAGTGTAAACGCCACCACCAAGTACCCAAATTCTTAGTAGTAGACTAGGTCAAGTTGCTTGCTTTGAGACAGTTTGTGACTTCTGATGTATCGTGAATAAATAAACCTTCCACAATTAAGGAAGCCTTGTACAATGCCACCGATTTCCTAGTGGTGCTGAATCGTGTAATTTTCTACTAATTTTCTACTCTCCTAGAAAAAATGGGTTCTTTGGATAGTTAAGGGGTTTTTCACTTCGTAAAGAGGTTCTACTTGAAAACAATCAAACAAATTCGCCTCTTTTCTTGTCATCTTGCACTGAGCACTATCAAACTGTGTTAGGGGAAAATGTGATTCCGGCTGTCCAAGATGGCCACCACTATAATGTTACAGTGTTCAGTTCGCACGGTAAAGTTTTGTTCATGTTTAAAGATGACAGTGAGTCACACTGTGTCCTAAACCACATCAGCACGTCTGTGTGACATCACTGAACAACTGGATGTGGTTTGAGGCAGACATTTACAGAAAAGATTTTGGGTGACATAGACCATTACTTCCATTACTTGTTAGCTACATTAGCCTCGTAGCTCCAGTGCAAAACTAAAGAGGCGTTGAAAGGGACGTTGTGCAAATGAGATTTTTCACCAAACGATTCCTTTAAAAAAAAAAAAAACATTTCATCGTGTGCAGCTTTAGCTGTATATATTATTATCCCATGCAGGATCATGTAAAAACATATTGATACAAACTGATCTTAATTAACCACCGTAGTGTGAACTGAAGGACACTAAAGTATGGATGTGTTTGTGGTTTTCACACCATTGGTCTAATAAGTTGAGATGAATCTGCCCTTCTTCTTTTTTTTTTATAACACAGGGTTATAAAACCAATTCTTTTTTTTTTCTATCCACTCAGCAGCACATCACACACGACACACCGCCCACTAAATGAACTCATTCATTTGACCTGAACCTCTCTCTTTTCTCTCTCAATCTTTCCATTTTTCTCCTTCTCTCTACCTCCTCTCACCTCTCTCTAACTCTCTCTCTCTGTGTGTCTCTCAAGGTGATTGCTGATTGTTGGAACTGGGTGGCTGTCGGGGAAAGAGAGAAAATGCGCACTTGCTCGTTTCTCATTCTGTCTTCGGCACTAAATCCTCTGCATGGACTGACGTGAAAATTTATGCGATAAGACACACACATTGGGAGTTGTGCTGCAGCATGTACGTGGCACTGCATGAATAGGTTATAGTGCGGCAGCACATGTCACATGTAGGTGTGTGCCGATATTGTGTTTTCATATCGCGATAAATGCCTAACCCTTAATCATGGTTTACGATATGATTACAGTAGCAGGTGTTGTCAGGCTATCAGGTGTGTCCGCCATGTTGTTTTAGCTTTCCTCTTCTTGTGAAAATAGGTTTAAGGGCATTTGCAGAGCAATTTCATGTTACTTTGGAGAAAAAAAAACCTTGCTAGCTAAGGTTAAGGTTAGGGTTAGTGCTTCTTTTCTGAGGAAAAAACCCCCCACCACCCCCCTGGATTTTCGGGTGTTCTGACTGCTACCATGCGGTAAAACAGTAAAAAAACTAAATAACTATGAAGAGCTGATTAAAAGGTGCGTCCTCCATTTTTTGCACTGCGGCCAGTCTATGGCACCTCTTTACTGTTCAGTACAAAATACGGCTACACGGTATATATCGTTTGTTAATCGTAATCGTAGAAGCCAATGATTTTCAACAAAGTACATTTTTTCATTATGTTCTGTGAGCACTCTGACCTCTCAAAATTGTCAAGGTTTCCGTGGGTGTGTTGATAACTCGACTTGACATAAACAAATTATTTTAGTCGAATTAATGCAGGCCAGTCTATAACCGTGACACATCGCGGGTTCACAAGTTCGTTTGAATATATTGCCAGGCATATGGCGATGTGTAACGATATAATCGCAATATGCTAGTTTTGTTCATATCATGCCGTTTTTGTTTCATTCCAGATTTTTTCTTACACATGGAAACCTTTCGAAAATCAGGGCCATAGTGTGCAACATGAGACACAAAATTAATTGAAACAACGCTGCCTGTGTGCAGTCCTTCACTGAAGAGTCCTTATGGAAAGGTCTATGATTCATGCAGTGTAGCAGAATGAAATACAAAGTGCTCTGGCATAATGAATAATGGCAAAGCAGTTCAAAGTGTGATAGCAGTAGGTGCCTTTAACAGTGTGTGTGTGTTTAGAGGACGATGCACAAAACAGCATCCTTGACAGGCATCATAAATATTACGGTAATGGATGACTGGGGGAACAGATATAGGCCACCGAAACACCACAAAACATCAATGTCATACTGTACGTATGAAATGTGATATGACTATGAGGTTGCATCTTGGCTTGACTACAAATAAAGTGTTCTTATGGCGACTTCTTTCAGTGTTAATGCAGTACAAGCTACTAAGTCCAATAGACGAATAATACTCACTGGCTGCTGATTTGATAGCGTGATGTCTTTACGATGATGGATGTTTTCTATTGATCGCTAGACAGTTTTTTAATGAACATTGCTAAAAGGGACTGACCAAAAAAAGAGAGCTTGCATAAGAGAGCAATAAAAGTGCATAGCTTACCCTGCTCATAAATAGACTCTTATGAATATGCACTCCGTAGCTATTGTGAGCACTAGTGTGTACGTGTGCGTATGTGTGTGTGAGCGCCATTAACATTAATTAGGACTAGCAGTCAAGGCAGTATGAGGACATGGTGCAATGAATATGACATGCCAGAGCCGCAGTCCTTCACTGCAAATCTACATGACTCATGCTTGTCCACAAGTGTCTATTCATGAAAGCTGGGTGTATGTAGGCGTGTTCCCACATTAAAGGTGAGATTGGTCATTTTTAAAAGTGCTTCTAGACCTGTGGTAATCATATTATTTTAAAGACACCTTAGAAAAACTGTGATTTGCAATATTGCTTCTGTCCCGCTGTAGCGGTGGGATGGAGGACGCAGGCGCAAGCCGTTTCAATCTAACAAACATTTATTTAGACCAAACATAAACTACACAATCCACACATAACATTAAACAATCCGAGACAAACTGGACGGGGACAACGAGGGCTATTTAAACAGATACTAATTACACAGACAAACGAGAGGCAGGTGGGGTGAATCACATTACGGGACAGGGGCAATCACACACAAACAAAAGCGCGTGGTTGCCATGGCGAACGCCACTCTAGGTCACGTGCACAGCCGCGCACGTGACACATGGGTTCTGTGGCTGAAAAGTTCAGGAATAAAAAGCTCCAATGGCTCTGATTAATAAATATGATGGTATTTATTTGCCTAATGTGCCCAATATTTGAATAGTCGGTTTATACTATTCATACTAATGAATACTAATTATAAAATTAATCATAAGAGGGTCTTTGGACTTTGTTTTTACACTAAAAGGGGTCCCTGAGTGCAAAAAGTTTGAGAACACCTGATCTATGCTATATAATGAGATAAATTCTCAGCACGACATAGACCTTTTGAGATTATAAGACTGTTGTAAATAAACTGAGAATAAAGTCAGCTGTGTTGAACTCCTGCTCCCTGTCTTGGTCATTTTAATTTTTATCACCCATCAAGTACAATAAAGCTCTGTTCAAATGCCATAGGCCTTGTTCTAGTGTTTCATGTTAACAGAATCATACACCACACTTATAATTAAAAGTTTTCTTCCTAGGAACATTTTCATGTGTGTAACATTTTGAAATAACCTGAATGTAAGATGACTGCTCAAGAGGCAATTGTTGTTACAGATGTTGAAATATTGCCTCAGAAGTAATATTTCAAAATGGCGATTGTAGGTCTGTTCTTTCTTGTAGTGATGAATGCATTTGTGCCCACTATTTAATGAGCATAATCATAGCTTAAATATGGAAAGAACAGTTGTTAAGGAATGTGATAATATTGCAATGTGTGAGCACCAGTTTCTGTGCCTCTGTCCTATTGTCTACTCTTCCTTTCCATCCCTAGCTATTCTGTTTGGCCAGATGTGGATGTATTCTTCCTTGACAATTATTGATTTGGTCTTTATCCAAAGCAAACTTTATCTAGTTGCCTTTATCCAAGCAACTTACAAGTATAACAGAATACAATCCAAGGATATAGCTGAACAGTAAAGGTTCTAACTCATGGGCCCAACTGTCGCTCTCTGGCAGTCCTGGAGTATAAATCCACAACCTTCTGGTCACTAGCAGAGAATCCTAACCACTGAGCTACTACTACCCTCTTCCTGTACCAAATGAGGACCCCTAGGAAGGTGCATCTATAACATATCTATTGTATTTGCCAACACTATGAGGGTGAGCCATGCTATATCATGACCCTATATAACCCAGCCCACCGCATACCTCTGTTCTCTACTTATATATTTAAAGATCAGGCTGCCATCTACATCATCACCTACATGATACCAATGACCAAGACGTTTCTCCAAAACCACTAGGAGCCACACCAGGATCCATCCACCAGTGCCTCAACAACTACTGCTGTGGCACAGCCTACATCATGGTTATGACTACCACTGGACACAGCATACATCTACTAAGACACCACCAGTGTATGGCCTAAAACATATTTTAAATAACTATGTTAATGAGGTTTCACCAAAAATACTGGAGGCACTGGCAAAGAGAGGGATGCCAGCGGATCAAGACTTTCACCTGTTTGATAGTAAGCGTGTAAATAAGCAGAACGTAGAAATCTTACATTCCTGTGTTCCTTTTGGTCCCTCTATTCATTTTTAACACCTAGAGTTTCTCTGTTTCAATACAGTTTAATCACTATTAGTGCCACAGACAAAACGAAAAGGTACAAAACGACAATTAAATAAGCAAAAACATTAAACAGGTGTCCACCAAAGACCAAAATCTTTGTAACTGTCATGCCATTAGATCCTAATGAGACTTTAAATTGATGCTTTGTTAAGGGCAGGTGCATCTGGAAGGTAAACCAAGGCTACAAGTGCCTAATTACGATGATCAAGATCTAGGCCTTTTCCAATTATATCTAGATTGTGTCTAATAAAATAAAAAGTCACAAACATTTCTCAACTCACTTATACCTATTTCTTACTTAGATTTTCAAATGTAAGAGTATTTAAAATGAGCCAATTGCTTAAATTGGAAAATTTTAATTTTAATTTATTTACAAAAATCTAAATATAACTTTTGATTGGCAGTATAAATGCTTTAATTATAAGATTGAGCCACTGACAGAGTAAAGACCTTGTTTGCTGATTCTAGTTTGTTCAGTTCATTTTGCAAATCAATAGTAGCAAGAGCTGCATATTTCCATATCAAACCACTCTACACATTGGCATGAAGTAAAGAATGACCAGTATTTTTAATACTCTGGGAAACCAATAATGGCTGCATCAGCTGCAAGCAAATTCTCCTTTCTGATTTGCATACTAAAGTAGATAACAGTACAGTAGATTAGTGTCACGAGTAAGACATTACAGGCAGTAGGGCAGTGCACACCAACTCACAGAGAGACATCTGCAACAACAGGTCTTCTCAGTGCTGCTATCTTTGTCACTTCATTTTAGTTCTCCATTTCTCTCCTTTATTGTTCATTTTTGCATCATGGCAACGTCCTGGCCGCAGATTTTTTCAATAGTTGCTGCCGTATTGCTTGCAAATGGGGTGTCTGTGAAAGCTTCAGTAGAGGCGACTCTGTCTCCAGAATGCCGTGAGTTCCTGTACATGGGTACAGCACCACTGGGGCTGGAGGACCACTCACTAGTTAATATCTGCCAGCGCTACAACAGCAAACCCCGCTACGTCACCCTGTACAACACCAAGGAGCATGTCCCAGTCTACTCTGCCTACACCTTCAAGCGCTCCGACGGCGAGAAGAAAGTAGATGCTCCCTGGATGTATGAGCCCCAGGTGAGCAAGATCTTAATAGCATTTTTGCAAGGCATTGCTTGTTTTTCTTTATAAAGCAGAGTCACCTCCACTGAAACAGTATTGCCTTAGCAGTCTAATCAACTAACAGGTTAAAACGTAGAAGGTGAAAAAAGGTGAAACGACAGAATGCAGTAAGTGAACATGACTGTAAATACAAAGATTATACAGGCCTTTGTTAAATATTTTAAATGATAGTGCCTTGTTTAGTGTTTTATTGAATACACTTTACTTGTATGCAGTTTGTAACAGCAGTACATACCATAGTGCCATGATTATTACGCATATAATAATAGCTGCCATAAAAGGAAACTACAAACAGATTCTCAAAACAAAAGCAAACAAGCAAAACAAATTTCAACCTTCTGTAATCTTTTTACATTTTTTCTCTCTGTGTTCCTCTGTGTGTTTCTTCGATTCTGTCTCACTGAGCAGCTTTCCACCTCCTCAGACACAGGAGAGATGCAGCAGTTCCCACATGGCTACATGCACCAAAACTTTGAAGATGCACAGGCTGTCCTTGAGGACTACTCCAATGCTGTGCTGTATGAACGGGGACAGCTAAACCCTGATGAACACCAAGCCCATCCCAATGACAAAGCAGCCACGTACACACTGACCAACGTAGTACCGCAGGTGCGCGAGTTCCACAAAAGTGTATGGAAGGGCCAGGAGCACATGATTCGCCGCAGACTTAACAACTACTGCCGTGGCACAGCCTACATAGTGACTGGCATCATCACATCGGGCAATATGATCCACAGGAGTAACATTGTCCGCTTGGCCATCCCCACTTACATGTGGTCAGCTTACTGCTGCATAGACTATGACCACAACGCACCATATGCTGAGCGCTACAAATTCCCTGCCTTCGCCCACTATGCACTCAACGACAAGGAGAACAACCAGATACTGGAGCTGTCTGTGCCTAAACTTGAGGAATTTCTCAAGAAGTCCAGTTTTGTCGACAACAACTTCAAAATATTTGTTGGTGACTGTGTGCCCCCTGGATCAGTCTTGTCCTAGTCCAATCAGAGTCATGCTTTTAGCTTGCTGTATAAATATATATCGATAAATAAATGTATATATATATATATATATATATAAGAGAACATTTAATTAATTGATTAATTCAGCTCTAGCATGTGTGCTAAAACTGCATTGTTTTCCTCTACAATTAAAATGTATTTTTAAAGGCCTGCAGTCTATCCTCGTTATTCTTATGCAGCCTTTATTTTCGCACTCAGCCTCAAGTTCAATAACACTATTGACTACAACATTTGTAACTATACTTATCATGAGCATTAGAATTGCCAACAGCCACCTCAACTTAAAAACCACAGTATATGTGATTACAAATTAAGAGTTGTAAGATTGGAATCCTGAGAAATGAAGAATTACCTTGTTAATAAATAATCATCATATTAATCAACTATAATTAATTATGTTACTCTACGATGGTAGTATATTTTAATCAATAGTATTTGTAGATATTTTAGTTAAAAATCATTTATGGGTGCAAAAGTGGAAATGGTATGTCCCAGAAAGCGACTCGAGAAGTCCTGATTAGGCAATGTTTTGCGCAAATGCAGCTCATATCTTATAGCTCCTGTATGACTTTCTACCTGTTTTCATCTGACCAAACATATATAAATTTGTCACGGTGTAGCGGGGCACGGAAGCAGGACACAGGCGCAAACCATTTGAAACATATAACACATCTATTCAAACTACAACAAACAGAAGGTACACGTAACATGAAACAAACACATCGGAAGACAACACTCGACTGAGACACGGGGATACTTAAAGGGAAGACAAAAGAGGAACAGCTGGTAACAATCAACATAACAGACAGGGTGGACTCTACTCACACAAACACAAACACACGTTGCACGTGCAATTATGGCCCGCAGGCGACAGTGAGTAGTGAGGAAGAGTAGGTCAGACACGCAGGCCAATCTACCTCTGAACATATGAAAAAGGCAAAGATCTTTGACTGACCGACTTACCATTCCTAGACTTGAACATTATTTGAAGATGTTGATTTTTTTGCATGATTCTCCAGTTATAATGGTCCTTTCTTTTTTATATTTACATTTTTTTTCCTTCAAGCATATAAAACTGGTTTTGTTGGAAGAACACTTTGGTGGTTTTTCACCCTTATTTTTTTGGCCCAAACAAGATTTCATAGCCATACCTGACATTTGTATATTTAGTTATATACATCACTAAGGATCAAGGTCTCACTCCAAATGAATTTAGATTGATATAGACAGCAGTGAATTCTATAAGTAGCCAATTATAACAGTTCTGCTAAGATGTGAATTATCTCGCCTCCTGCAAAAACACAAAAAGATGTGATTGCATAAAAGGTTAAAAACCATGTTGGTTTGCTATTTCTGTTGCTTCAGTTAAACTCTTACTTTGCTTAATCATTCATTCTCCCAATGTGCCTTTTTTATATAAAACATTCATCACTTGATACACCCAAGGTACATGAGTATAACACATCCTCAACCTTCCTGAACTCAGTGGGAGATGCACTGCACTCATTGCAGTTCTTGTGTAGCAGCGTCATGGTCCTTAAGAGAAACATGTAACATGTTCCCTATAACAATAATCTGAATAGTCAGCTGCTGGTAAGAGTGACTCCAACACTCTTCCTAAACATATTGGGCACGAATAAACATAAGAAGGCAGTTTACACTCTGCTGGTATAAAACTATAGAAAAGAATCCAGGTTTCATATTGAATAGCCAGAACAAAATGGGCACTAAATGCCTAACATCATGATGAATGGCTCAAAGCGGACTCAGTGGCAGTAGCTCTGTGGTCATGGTTACATTCTGTGTGATCAAAAAGGTCAAACTTCAGTTTGCTTATAATTTACATACAAACCTGCGAATGAACACTTGTCTTTAAATTACACCTCTGATAGCAGCTGAAATAAGTGTGTCATTGTGTGCTTCTTCCACCTATGAGGAGAGAGCAAATAGACCTAATACTATACCAGCCTAGACTGAATACAGCAGACACAGTGAGGGTGCAGGCAGCAGTGGATTTCACATATATACGTCTGTAATTTTACCAGTATCTTTGGTACAGTTTGAAGATATTTAAGAACTGCTTATCATGAGACACACTCTTTCGTACTGTGCCTTGTGCGCAGTTTTACTTTACCAGCTGTTCCTCCTGCCTGTGTGCATACAGGCTGCAGTTGTGGATGACTTCAACCATATTGAGCGCTGTAAGGACTCGCTCTACATGGGCACCCCACCTCGAGGCTACTTTAGCAAATCTCTCAAGAAGATCTGCCAGCGTTATGAGGACACACCCCGCTTCATCACGCTCTACGACCCCCAGAAACACATCCCCATCTACTCTGCCTACACCTTTAAGAAATCCGACGGGGAGAAGAAAGTGGACTTTCCTTGGATGTTTGAACCCCAGGTGAGTGTGAATATGATTCAGTAAAGAACCCGATTAAAAAAAGAAGCAATATACACTAATAAGCGATGCAGACACAATCGATATTTCAATCAATATCCTCAGCCCTCCTTTCTCTTCATAACACTGAATGTGTCTGACACTCATTTTTACTATCTATCTCTGTGTGTGTGTGCAGCTGGCATCGGAAAAGGCCAGCAGTAACATGGAGCCCTTCCCCCAGTCCTCCCACATACACAAGAACTTTGAGGACACGCAGGCCGTGCTGGAGGACTACACTAATGTGGTTCAGTACGAGCGCGGCCAGTTGAACCCAGACCAGCACCAGGCCGAGCCGCTGGACAAAGTGGCTACCTACACCCTCACCAATGTGGTGCCGCAGATCAGAGAGTTTAGCATCGGACCCTGGGCCGCACACCAGCAACTCGTTCGCAAGCGACTCAACAACTTCTGCCGCGGAACGGCCTATGTCATCACAGGGATCACGACCTCTGGCAACATGATCCGCCGTGATAACCTAGACCGTGTCGCCATTCCTGAGTACATGTGGACTGCCTACTGCTGCACAGACTTTGACCATAACACACCTTATTCCGAGCGCTACAAGTTCCCAGTGTTCGGTGCCTATGGACTCAACGATCGCGTCAACAACCACCTGATGGAGGTTCCTGTTAAGAACCTGGAAAAGTTTCTGAGGGGCAGAATGGATGTGGACAAGAACTTCCAGATCTTCTATAACAACTGTGTGCCTGATACATAAGATGCCATCAAATTATGTCAACTGCCACTGCATTGCATTTAGCATTATACAGTATATTAGCAGTATAGGCTATAATGCTATTACTATCTTTATATTTAATTTTGCAAAAGCTTTTAAAGCACAAAATCAGTTGGGTAATTTTTATTAAAAAATGTTCTGATCTCAGCAGGTAGAAAGGGTAATTTTATCATTATGATATAATTTTTTGTGCACATTTTTTTAAATCTTGGACAAGACATATCATTCATAATTATAAATTTGGTTAAAAAAAAGCTCATACCTAATTATATTCAAGTCTTAATCTGTGTCTTTGACTAGCTGAATTTGCTTGTTTGCCTGAGAGAATTTGTACTACATATTAATGAAAGATGTCAAGTTTTCTCCTTCTGTGTTCTTCTAAACGTTCTTCTAAATGTTTTTTATCCTCCTACAAATAAAAGTACAAAGGTTCCAATTGCACCATATGTTAAAATAATGTAATGATGGATTGCATTTCATATTGACCACCACAAGAGGGCATGAGAGTTTTAACATAGATCCCCAAAAAGAAATTCCTTAAGCAGCATTGAAATCAGATTTGAATGCACTCCTTACCAAAAAAAAGCAAGTTGGAAGGTCTCCTGACTCATATCATGATAATTGCCTAACATTTTATCATAATGTACGACATCATCACATTGGACACCATTTTATTAAAATTAAATTAAAAAAACCCAACATGCATCGCATTCAGGTCCATCTTCAGCGTCATCATACAGTCACTTCTAGCTCACTGGGGACATGACATTTGCCTACTCGTATTTGCATGCCAGCTTTTTGGCTTGGTTTAATGGAACACAGAGGACGTGGCAATAATTTGAAATTTGTATGTTAAATATCATGATTTATCATTTAACCAAATAATGGCACATGCCTATTGCATATACAGACCAACTCACATAAGAGAACGTTAAGCAGTCGGATATTAATGGCAAAATCAATTGAAAATGAAGAACAGCTGGATACAAGGTTCTTGCCCATTGCTTGTGAAAAAAAATTCCAGACCTTTTTCAGACTAGTTTTTTTTTTAAGTTTCCAAATTTTCTATCTTTGGGTTTCTTGCTATTTTTTTTTTTTTTTTAAAGGTTACAACATTCAAAAGGGAAAACATGAAATGTTTGCATTTGCATTAGGGAAGCCGTGTTAATGCAGAGAACGAGGACATGTTTAAAGTCTTGAGTCTATTACTTTGACAACAGAACTTTTTCCAAATGTTTTCTTTTTTTTTTCAAAAACGTTTTCTAAACTTTCCACACGCAAAAACCTGTCCTGAAAATGACACTTGCCCTCAGGCCCTGAAAAATAAGCCAATCAACACCAAGAGTAGCAGAAAAATCAATACGTTTATTGAGGATCCAAAAGACACCACGATAAAGCGGAGTTGTCCCGGGGGAGAACTGAGGAACTGCGTGAAGGGCTTCTTTTTTTATACACTCCTGCGTATAGGAGGATCAAGCGAATCTTCCTCCCTGAAACTACTTCTTGTTTTACGACCATTACGTATCCAACCTGGTACGCATCCTTTAGGATAAGCCGGTACCACTCAGTGCCCCAGCTCTCTCCACGGATTTATTCCGTTGTTTTTCTAGGCCAGAGATGCACAATCACAGGACAAAAGGCCCTTAATTATATAGATTTTATTCCACATTTTAGGTTACACCACTCTCTACAAGCTAACTCATTTCTTATTAAAAAGTATGGGGTCATGTCCCCTGAGTATACTGATTTTATCACATGTTCATGTTGATCATTCATCATGTTAACCACAAAAATCCACCACAAACCCCCCCCCCCAAGATAACGTGAGCAGACCAACAGGCGCAATCGAAATCACGCTGATGTTTGTGGCAGACAGAGGTTATAGAAGGAGCTCTGATCCAGAGAGAGAACTGGCCTCCACGCCACCCAGCCTTTCCTCTGCACACACTCTCTGTCCGGAACAGGACCCCAATAATGCGGATCCATTATCAGCAGGTAGCTGCCTTCTTCCCCCGTGCACACCCCCAGAATGCCCTTGGAGGAGTTGTCCCTGTCCCCACCCATCATCACTGGAGAGCCCCGGGTGAGGAAATGGTGGTGAAGGTCCTGGGCCGCTCGCTCGAGCTCGTCCCCGCCGCTGCGCGCGTGCACCAGGCGGCACGGGACGTCGTACAGCTGGTCAAGAACCAGCGCGGCCTCGCAGGTCCCGATCCACTCCCTGGAGCCCAAAAACGACGCCGGCTTGTCTCCTACCGTGACCAGAGCTTGTTGGATTTCTGAGAGACTTGGCGGGGGTCTGGATCTTCCACCGTGAGAGCCGCTACTGAGCCAAGAGCTGATGGTCTGAACAGTCCGGTACCCACAACCCCAACCTCTGTCGTCATGTCCGTCACAGCCGTAATGGTACCACAGGCAATCTCCTGGTATAACAGCGCAGCTCTTACAGTCCGGTACCGGCACGCCCAGTCCCTCGTGCGCGTTCTTCACTAACGCGTCCTGCACGTGTTCGTGTCCGTGTCCAGCCGCGGCCGGATGCGGTCCGTACAAGCGCGGTCCCCAGTCCACGTCTTCTTCCCCTTTTCTCTCCATGAAGCGCAAGAAAAAAAGAAACGCTGTCAAGCGCGCACATTTCAATGCGCGCACATCTATGTTTGGGGCGTGCGTTTAGAGTACAATAAACGCGTAACGGCGTGCACGAATGAAATCAAATTAAAAAAAAAAACCGCTCCAGAATGTTTTGTGTTCAAGTAGAAAACGTCGGGCTGTCCGTCTAGAAAATCCTTCCCCAGTGTGCGGTAGCTTGGATTTAACAGTTCCACGTTGTTTTTTTTAAATTTATTTATTAAATTGTTTATTTTTATATATATAAATACTACAAAAGGACACTAATAAACATTTTCACGGTACAGATCAAACCCGGAAATAAAGTAGAGGTAGAGGTAGTAGTAGAAGTAGAGGTAGAGGTAGAGGTAGAGGTAGAAGTAGATGTAAATGTAGAAGTAGAGGTAGATGTAGAAGTAGAGGTAGAGGTAGAAGTAGAGGTAGATGTAGAAGTAGAGGTAGAGGTAGAGGTAGAAGTAGAGGTAGAGGTAGAAGTAGA
>JAOUQW010000034.1:261430-278496 GCA_028565825.1 Olivaichthys viedmensis
AACGTATTAGAACGAGCGCATTAATATAAACCTGTGATTTGCCTTGCAGCCGGCACTACTGTCAGAGCTGCTGTTATGGAAAATTAATCACCACCTGACGACCAATCAGAATCGAGAACTCAACAGCGCTGTGGTGTGACTTACACGACGAATATAATCTTAAAATGAGCGAGTGCTGATTTGACAAAATATATATAAAATAAATAAAAATCACTTTTATTTTTTTTAAACAAATGACCTGGTTGGTCTTTATTTACAGCAGTTTATACAGCAAAGCGATGTTTACCTTTCTACAACTCTTAAAACAGAAAAACAAACAAAAACAGTCCACTAAGTTAGAGGATGACCTTCGGGTCGTAACATGGGAACAGAAACTAGGTCCTCGAAGCATTGCTGGTGTGCAACAGTGACACTGTGGGTGTTGAAGAGGAGCAAAAGAAGGGAGGAGAGATGGACAGATCGGAATGATACAAGGCAGTTCAAATTAGGAAGATAAACTCGGAGGCTAGGCTTCAGTCCCGTCGCTAACGAGCGCAGAATTCTCCTGATGCCGCTTAAATGGATGCGCTTTAATTTCGTGGTTAGCATTTTTCCTGCTCCAACACAACGAACTGAACGTTTATGGGGTTATGGGCTGTGTCCCAAACGCTTGGAGAGCATGGAGAGACTGCCTCACAGAGAGGACGTCATAACTAACTAGCATGCTACGCACATACGACCGCTGGATATATGCTACAGAGAACATGGCTAACTTTAACGCTTTATTTCGTTACACATTTGGCGTGAACAAAAGATATTGGTGACTTTAAAGCATTGGTGTCTAGCTAGGTAACGAACAGAACGCTAACGTTAAAGTGATCAAGATATGTCGCGAGAAAAGAGAGCATCCAGACATCCCGCTACTATAGCCTATTCAACAGCCCGCTAGCTGCTAATCGGCTAATCAGCAGTCACAGGGACACTAAACACGCAACACCTGTAGCTACATGTGACATGTCGGTAACTTTATTACACAATCATTCCTAAACCGAAGAATGTGAAACCAGACGCACGCTCACAATGCATTATGGGTAATAGACACACCCTTTCAGCCACTGAGAATTAACACTCGGAAAAGAAATAATCGACCACTGTCGAGGTTTGGTTAGAATTGATTCTATGCGTTGGGGACGTTCTCTTACTGAAGCAAGAACTCGACGCAGACGTGGACTCTGCGTTTGGGACGGAGCGAGAAACGGGCGACGGGCGTGTCAGAGCAGGAAAAAAAATCCGTCCAGTTGGGGTCCTTCAACACACAAAAAACGAAAAATAAAATAAAATCTGTTTTCCATTCCTCATCTCCCAGGTGTGCACACTGTAGAGTACGAGGGCGAGCGCCAGGCATGATGGGAGTTGTAGTTTTTCATTCGCTGTCGCTGCCGTCGCTGGAGTCCGACCCCCTCTCGCTGCCGCTCTGCCCTCCCTCTCCCTCCGATTGGCCGCTGCTGCTGTGGGCGGGCGTGGCGCTGCCGCTCGCCCTCCCTCCCTCTTCCTCCGCTTCCGCTTCCTCGTCCACGCTCCTCCTCCTCCTCCTCGCGCCGCCCTCGTCCTCTTCCTCGCTGTCGTCGTCGCTGCCGAAGATCTCCTCCTCGTCTCGCAACTGCCGGTCGTCCCCGCTCTCGCTGCCGCTCGCCTTTTTCTCCTCCTCTTCCTCTTCTTCCTCTTCTTCCTCTTCCTCGTTCTCGCCGCGCCGCTCTTCCTCCTCGTCCCGGTCGGAACCGCTGTCCGAGTTCTCGCTCTCGCTGCCTTTCTCCTTCTCGGCGCCTGCGGAGGGAGAGACGGGCGCCATTAAAAAACAAACAAACAAAAACAAAACACAAAGTGGGCGGGGCCAGTGACGCCATAGAATTGAGTTTAACTTGATGCAAACGAGAAGAGCGGTGACGGCCAATGGGAGTGAGGCACAGTGGAGCTCCGGACGCCTGTTAAAGTCATCGTTATCGCCATTATTCTGTGTGTGTGTGTGTGTGTTACCGGAATCATGTTTGTCTTTATCCAGGTCCTCCTCATCCTCGGGCTCGTGGTTCTCCAGCTGAGCCCTGCGGGCCTCCTGCATATCACACACACACAAACGGTTAGTTTTCCATACATTACTTTTTGTAGCTCTACATTACTCCATGAACACAGTGTGAAAAAGAGGTGTGTGTGTGTGTGTGTGTGTAGGAGGAAAAAGAGGTGTGTGTTTCCAGACCTGTGCTTCCAGCTCTTTGTCGTTCATGTCTCTGTGTTTGCAGACCAGCACAGCGTTTGTGGTGGACTGAGAGCCGGCCTTCGCTCTCCTCTTACTCAAACGCACCCTGAGGAACACACACACACACACACACACACTTACAACACTCACACGTACAAGGCAGAGCTTCCCAACTGCACGGTAGAATCATCCTTAGCGTGATGGTGCATCGCCGGCTTATTTAATACCTTGTTTAGTAATTAAGCTAATTACCAAGCTAGCTAGCCATGTTTAGCTATTGCAAAGCTGTAACGCTAGTCACGTATGCTACATCTAATACCTTTATTTATATCCCTATTAGGTCGGGTTTCGCTAACATACTCCAAATGACATCAGCTAGCTTATGCCGGTCGTCCGCGTCTCCCAGTTGCCTCGCAACAGGTGTTCTCACGAACTCAACAAGCGTATTGGTAAAGCACGAGTCCTCAATAGGCCGCTCGTAGCTAAGCAGCGCCGTATCCATGCCATGGCTGCCAACCCACCTGGTCTCGAGCTCGTTGTAGTAGACTCCGTCTCCGTCGCGGAAGATGAAGAAGTAGTTCTCCTCGTAGCCCTTGCTGGCTTTGTTCTTCACGTTCCAGTTGTACTCCCTCGCTATCTTATAGTCGTACCTGCACACAGATCAATCCTGAATAGTGAGCTCTCTGTAATACGGTTTGTTCCAACGCATTTGGCTGTGGTTAGCTAGCTTGCTGATGTTAGCAATACCTTAGCTTAGCTTCTCCACAACCAGCTTGCAGATATATGAACAACAGTTTTGTGTTTTAAATACTCCAATCGGTCTCTACATGCCGCGAGGGACACATCATGGATATATAATAATAATAATAATAATATTTATATAGCACTTCATATCGTGGCCGTGATGATATATTGTGGTATATCGTGTAACTGATTATCGGCACATGCCCAGTCTTAACCTGCTGTAACGAAAGGTGACATGGCACAGTGTGTGTGTGTGTGTGTGTGTGTGTGTGAGTCATACAGTTCATCAGGCATGAAGTCCATTTCCTCGTCCACGTCTCTTTTCCGCTTGCGCAGCGTCTCCTCGTTGGGCAGGAAGTACGCCACGAACTGGTTTCCTTCCTCGTCCATCATTCCTCTGTGGAGGAACACACACACACACACATTACACACACAATTACTGAAAACCCAACACCTTATTTCACCCATGCACAAATGTTCTGCAAAATCAAATCAAATGGCAACGGACAGACACACAGGGACGGACACACATAGGGGACGGGGACGAACAGACACACACACGGGGGACAAGGACGGACAGACACACACAAGGGACGGACGGACACACACGGGGATGGACGGACGAACACACACGAGGGACGGACGGACGAACACGGGGGACGGACACACACGGGGACGGACGGACGGGGGGACAGGGACGGACGGACACACAGGGGACGGGGACGAACACACACGGGGAAGGACGGACGAACACACACGGGGAAGGACGGACGAACACGGACGGGGACGGACGGACGAACACGGACGGACACACACAGGGGACGGGGACGGACGGACGGACAAGGACGGACGGACACACAGGGGACGGGAACGGACACACACGGGGACGGACGGAAAGACACACACGGGGGACGGGGACACACGGACGGACACACACGGGGGACGGGGACGGACAGGGACGGACGGACACACAGGGGACGGGAACGGACACACACGGGGGACGGACAGAAAGACACACACGGGGGACGGACGGAAAGACACACACGGGGACGGACGGAAAGACACACACGGGGGACGGGGACACACAGACGGACACACACGGGGGACGGGGACGGACAGGGACGGACGGACACACAGGGGACGGGAACGGACACACACGGGGAACGGACGGAAAGACACACACGGGGGACGGACGGAAAGACACACACGGGGACGGACGGAAAGACACACACACGGGGACGGACGCACACACACACCTGATCATAGCCTGTGACATCATGTCCACAGCAGCAGTGCTGGTGACTTCTTTAGGCGCGGGGTCGGAGTCGAAGATGACCTGAGCACAGGGGTTTATCCACATCTGCACACAGAGAGACAGAAAGGAGAAAAACACAAGATCTTATTTTATTTATTCATTCCCTTAAAGTCAGTGAACAGACGAGAGCAGGTCTGAAGTGTGTGTGATGTGCACAACGAGCCGACGCGTCACCTTAAAGTCGGGGAAGACGGGCAACACCTCGACGGGTGTAACTCTTGGTTTGCTGTAGTGCTGTGTAATCTGGGGGGGAAAAAAACACACACGTCACAAAAAGCACCAAAGATCCTCTTCGTTCCAAAAGAGCTAGCGTAACTAGCGTGATGCGTTAGCGTTAGCATTAAGGGGTGCTCACATTTTTCTGGGCGTCCTCGAAGGTCTTTTCGATGGCAGAGATCTGACTGTCTCGGTCCTTGTAGATCTCCTCTTCTGTGAACTGCTGCTTCACCGACACGCCGATCCTACACACACACACACACAGAGTAATTAACCATGAGTGAGTAACTACAGTGTGTGTGTGTGTGTGTGTGTGTGTGAGAGAGAGAAACGCCTACTCACTTGACTTCCACTTTGTCGTTGGACACTCCATATCGGTTGAACTCTGTGGAGATGTACTCCGTCTTCCTCATCCATGGGACCACCTTAGCATGCTGCTGGGACCTGCACACACACACACACACACGCACACGCACACAAAACTAAATCAGTGAGCCGACACACACATCCCTTCACTTGTAAAGTCACTTATAAAGTCTATAATCTCTCTCTCACACACACACACACACACACACACGGTTGACCTCTGACCTCTTGGAGCTGGTAGGTGCCTGGATCTCCTCTTCCAGAAGCTTTTCATCCGCAGGGTCCAGAACAACTGAGAAATAAAGATGCACTTCAGTGTATGAAGTGTGTACTTACTGTTAGGGCCTATGTAGTGTGTATGAAGTGTACACATACTGCTAGGGTCTATGCGGTATGTGTCAGGGTTGATGAGGTCGATGGTCACTCCCAGGTCAGGCTCTGTGAGCAGGTCGTGTCGGTGTTGTTTTTCCAAAGAGGTGGCTTTATACTGCACAAACCTGCACACACACACACGCGCACACACACAGAAACACAGCACACACACATGGAAACGCAGCATACACACACACACACACGGAAACACAGCATACACACACACACACGGAAACACAGCGCACACGCACACACACACACACACACAGAAACACAGCGCACACACACGGAAACACGCTAAATGTCCTGTAGGATCCAGATGATTGATCAGAGCAGTTAACAGTAAGCTAAGAGAGATGCTAATGAGTTTGCTCTTCCCTCTCATTTGCTTGCACAAGCTGGCCAGGAATCGCGAGCTGGGAATTCACACACAAACACACACACACACTGAAAGTGAAAGCATGAGATACCTCTTATGCACGCACACACACACACACACACACACCTTGCCTTGTGGTAAACACACAGGCGACAGAGACGGGAGTAAACACACAGTTTGAATGGATTTGAATAGAAGCAGGAGTGACCTCAGGCTTGGTGGAGCATAAGAGACATTCAAATCCTGTTGTGTGTTGATCCGGGTTTAAAAATCTCCTCTCATTCAAAACACACCTCCGTCAGGTAACAAACACCAAAACATCCTTCTCTAACTGGACAGAACTGCAGTTAAATGCAGTGAGATTGGCCCTTTTCTAATGTTTATTACAAAGACACACTGGGTAGCCAGTTTATCAGTTTATCCACCTTTCAGATAGATCACTTTATAGGTGTACAATTACTGACTGTAGGCCGGGTTGCCAGGTCTAACACCAAAAATCTGAGGCCCAGTCCACACTAACACACGGGTGAATCTGAAATTTATGTTTTGGCCACACTTTGGCGTTTTCAGTCCGTTTCCCAAAAGTTTCGCATCCACAATGAAACGTGACAACGATAGAAAACAGCATGCTGGGTAATGCGCACTCAGTGTCTGATCCATCATCCTTACATCATTTCCATACGCCGTTTTGGTTTGGTTTGATGTTGCGGGTCATAAACCAGGCTTTCCTGCAGGCCACAGCGTCGCTTGTTCACTATACACAGCAGTTAAACATGAAATTAAAATCCCTCATACAGAAAACAGCATCGCAATGACGATCCGCCATCTTGTAATTGTGGAGATCACATGACAATCATATGCCAGCATTTTCGAAAGGCTACATTTTCACCCTTATCCACACCACAACACCAAAACACTCTTTTCACATTTATCACCTTCTATTTCTTCTTTTAAATCTGAAAACTTTCCTCTTTACACAATTTAATTCCTGTTTCTTCTCTTTAATGCTGCTTGCTTATTTATTTATTTATTTATTTATTTATTTATTTATTTGCGTTACATTTATGAAGCGACCTGGGGTTTAAGGAAGGCGCTATATAAATTTAACAAATAAATAAATAAATAAGCTTCGTGAAAGGAGTTCTACTCGAAACCCTGTTTAACAGAGAAACACTGTGTTGTACGGTTCTACACAGAACCTTTTAAGGGTTCCCCCAGAGAGACAACTGATGATTTGAACCCTTTGTAGCCTTTGCATTTACTGTTTGCATGAAAATAAATTTACTATAGTAGATTTATATAATTAATGTAAAAAGGGTAGAAAAATGTAGAAATAAATGGTTCCTCAAAAGTTCTTTGTATGGTTAATGGTTCCAACTCTCTAAAAGGTGTAGAGGTTCCCCCAAAGGGACAAGCAAAGAGATCTTCAGGGTCCTAGACAGAACCTTTTTTTTTTTGTTAGAAGAGTGTAAGCCAAATGCACAAACCACAGCCCACAGCATCAGCAGTTTAACAGTGGGCCAATTTTGTGTTGGACCTGGCAACCCTGACTGCAGCCCATCTGTTACTCTGCACAAAGTATTGGCCCCCCTCTACCCTGTCCATCAGTGGAAAGGGACCAGCACTGAGCAGTTATTATTTGGGTCGTGGACAATTGTGCGTGTGTGTGTGTGTGTTGCAGGTACGAGTGGTTCAGGTACAGCAGTGTTGTTGTTGTTGTGGTATAAACACTGTGTTACACACTTGTATCACCCTAATGGGTTCTTTGGGGTGTCCCTCTGGGGGAGACCTTGCAGGTTCTATGTAGAACCTTACTACAGAGGGTTCTAGGAAGAAACCTTTCAAAAAGGTACAACCCCTTAAGGAAACGTACAAGAGGGCAAGTAAAAGAGCCTTAGTCAAAGGCTACTAGACAATTATATAGGCCTAAAAGGCTATGTTTGTATTTGGCTTCCTGTAAAAGTTCCTGGTTTTGTAAAGAAGTTCCAGAGTTTATTAAAAAGGTTCCTTGTTTTCTGAAAAAGGTTCTGGAGTTTGTAAAGAAGTTCGAGGGTTTCTGAAAATGTCCCTAGGTTGATGAAGTACCTGGGTGCTTGAAAAAGCTTCTGGGTTCCTGAAAAATATCCAGAGTTTGTCACAAATGTTCAGGGTTCATGAAATGGTTCCTGAGTTTCTGAAGAAGTTCCTATGTGCCTGAAGAAGTGTAAAATACACAGAAATGCCATGTTTGTTGAAAATCCATCCTTGGCCACTCCAGCTGGACAATAACCACAGTGTTCTGGTTGCTCAGTCTTTGACCTGGATGACCTTTGACCTTCACTAACATCTCTCTCTCCTCACCCTTCCTCCATCTTGGTCAAGTTTCACATCCTGTAACAGAAAGTGAGTTCATAGTAAAGAGTAGATCAAGAATCTGACAAATCAAGGAAGGGGTCAAAGCAAAGATCATGGCATATTTCATTTCTTGGTAATTAAAACAGCTCATTAGATCTAATCACTGTTGAGGCCCAGGTGTTGTGTAAGCCAGACTCGGCTATTAGATCTCCTGCAGTAACGCTCTTGTTTTTCATCGAAGATGTCTCGAAACCCGCCGTGGTGGTCCAGACTTGTCATTTAGGAGATGCCCTGTGCCTTTTCTTGGCACGACTGCCGAGTTTCAGTTGAGGCCAGCTGGCTGTGGGCGGTTTAGATCCCTTGGAGACTGAAAAAGAGGATTTCTGCCTGCTTTAACTCGAACTTTCGGCTTCTCTGTGATTGTTAACTGGAGCGTGGACATAAAATAAAGCAAGTGAAGTACTGAAAACGTTTCCCTTTTTATCGCTGTTCACATTCCTGCAGGAACTTTAATCAGATCTGTACTCATATCTGCTCGTATTACTATGTTATTTCCTGAGTGAATTCAATGTATCACTATTTTTTTTGTGTGATGTTGATTTTGTATATTTTATGTTTTGCAATGTTATTTTAGACATGATGTGTCATTTAAACTTACCGCCTGATTCAGTAAGAGAACGTTTTCTATTTCAAAAGTTTCTGTTTTTAATTATGTACCATTTTTGTCATCTATCGATCCATCTATGAGTCAAAGACGAGACGTGTCTTTTGCACTTGTACATCCAAAGGCTGTATTAATATTATTATGCATAATAATAATATTAATAATATTATATTAATATGTATAAATAGTATTAATATGCATAAATAGCTTATTATATCATTTCACTCTTTCTTCTCTGTCTCATAAAGGTGTTTACAAAAATATACTTATTAAAAGAAAAGATGAGGTTTAAAGTACAAATGTGTCAATAATGTTCAATAATGATCCACATTACATTCAATGTTAAATGCAACAAAAAGATGAAAAAAGTACAACTTAATGTTTGTGGCATATTTTTTAAGAATATGTATTTATTTATTTACTAACTTTTTGTAAGTATGTAAATGTAAGAAGTGTTTATGTATTTGTTGTTTTGAAAACAAACTTGATCTGTTTCCTGTTTCATCCTAAATTAATTTATTTCTTGTTTCATCTTTAACCCTTTATATATATATATATATATATAATATATATATATATATGTTACATATATTTCTTATTTATCTATCTCTCTGTCTTTACTGTATTTACAATCGTGTATTTGTCACGCTTTGTAGATGGATTGACGGACACAAGTGCGTAGCCACTCAAGAACATTTATTCAGTCCTCTGAACACAAACAGGTAAACATGACGCATACACTTCAACACTGACAACGAAGCTGGACATTTACAATCAGAAGACAAAACAGATTGGAACACGAGGGCTTTAAATACCAATACTGAGGGGAAACAAACAGGAAACAGGTGTGTACACTTAACATGACGAGACAGGGAGGAGACATAAAACAGGGACTAGACGAACATTAAACGCATGGCCAATGGCGGCCATCGCCATGGCAACCGGCACGCGCTGCCAGCTGGGGAGTCCCACGGCAGGAAGACTGTGACAGTATTTATTGTACAGTATCACTTATTTATTATCTTGCACTGTGCTTATCTATCTATCTATCTATCTATCTATCTATCTATCTATCTGTCTGTCTGTCTATCTGTTTGTCTGTCTATCTATCTATTGAATCTATCTGTCTGTCTGTCTATCCCTCATGTGTGTGATGTGAGCTCTGTAGCAGGATTCTGCATTAACGCTGTGTATCTGATGGATATGGAGTTCACTGGAGGTCGGAGCTTTAAACAGAGGGAGGGTTCGATCTCAGAGTCGAGTGATGGATGGAGCGATGTGATGGAGAGATGTGATGACCTCACACGACTCGGCCCCTCGTCCCCCCACTGGGAAAGAGGGAACCTCTGTCAAAGCGGAAAACGGATGAGTGACGGCGCTGGCCAAAGTTGTGACATGAAGAGAAATTAAGTTCAAAAGAGAGAAGATCATCAATCTAATGTGAAGATACACCAGGTCTGGTGTTAGCAGTTATCTAACACCTAAAGGTCTAATCTAAACCCAAGGTCTGATCTACATCTGCAGAGTTTCTCTGTATTATCAGTCACTACTGCACAGCTAATCAGACAATTGACCATTATTCACCACAATATGTGTTTTGAGGGCACAGGTTGTTAGCTTGTGCAGCTAGCTCATCGAAGCCTATATAAGGTTTCCATTTCTAAATGTGACTTGGGCACAAAATGGGTGCGGATACACAATATAGACGTCTAGTAACTTTTATTAGTTTATAAAGTGCTTTATTGTTCGTGTTATATATTCAGGTAGTGATTTTTTTTTATATTCAGGAACTTTTCATTTAATTATTTTTTACTTTTTTTTAGTTTTGTTTTTTTACTGAAAACTGTTTTGTTTACATATTGATTTTATTATACTTGGCATGAATAAGTATTATACTGGAATTACACTTCATTTATTTTAAATTGTCTCATTTTGCACACATTTGCACTGTGATATTTATGTTTTGTTTTGTGTGTAAAAGTTAATTTGAATATAAAAAGCTGCGGTTGTATAAAAGCTGTCATGTTGACATGCTGTGTATTTATTCCTGTAGGGTTGTCGAGTGTTTGAACAGTTTTGAGTAATCGCCCATTTTAGATGGCCATCTTAAGTGCTTTAATTAAAAATCGCTCATTTTAAAGCTTAGTAGTAAAAAAATAAAAATCAGATCGTTATCGGTATCGGCCGAAACTCAAGGTTTCAGTTTCAGAATCGGAAAAGAAAAAGTGGTATCGTGCCGTCTCTACAAATAAGTAATTCATTTTGGGTAAAACTGTGTATTTGAATTGCAGCAACACAATTGAGGGTAATTGATGAGGTTCAGTTGCTTTAATAATAAGGATCGGCTGGGTAAAATGACTCAATAATGAAATGATCAGTTCTAGGTTGTGTACTTTAGATTTGTGTAACATTGCCAATATTATCACACTTTCTTTAAAGGCAGCGCTGTCTGAAGAAATAAAGTAATCTCAGTTATATTGCGATGTGACTTGATCTTTTGGACTTTTTCAGTCTCTGCTGTATCTCTAAGATTAAACATCCTGTAAACTCGGTTCACTCTTCCACTCCGGTGGTGGAGTTTTCCTCCAGTCTGAACCCGAGCCGTGTTTCGCTGCGTCCAATCTGTTCTTTATTCTCTCGTGGCAGCTCCTAAATTTGAATGTGAGATAGAAAAGGCGCAGCACGGACAGTCGGTTGATAAGGACACGGCGATGGATGGGGAAAGCATTGGCAGGAACGCTGGCTGTAATTGAATGAGGGCTAATGGAAAGGAAACAGGCTGCTGGGCTGAAATGGGAAACTCTGCGGCTCCGAGCCCATGTGCCGTGTGCTCCTGCTGTGACACTGATATCCAGTAAATAGGATTGAACCCGGCAGGGATTCGTTTTCCTCTTCTTGGGGGGGTTTCAGGGGAGGGACCAGACACGACCCCACAATAATCCCGTTAAAAAACGGAGACGTCTTTCGTCAAAACCTCAGCGACACGATGGCCATGTGTGGCCCTTTAATCTGATCACATGTAGTGCAATACGGATTGATAACCACACGCACTAGTTATAATTAGTAATAATAATAATAATAATAATAATAATAATAAGCCACTTTCATTTACTCCAGGGAATAAACACCATAAACCACACTTCAGAGAATCTCATTCATCTTTATTACGCACTCGGTATCATTCAGGACGATGAACACTGATGATGATGATGATGAAGGGTTTTCTGGTGTAGACCCTGTTTCTCCATCCAGTCTGAAGACGACGTCATCTGGGATGAAGTAGCTCCTGTGAGCTGGAAAGGTAAATTTGATTTTGTGCTTTGATGAAATCCAGGCCATGGCCTCGGGCTCCGATGCAGTGAAGAGTAAATCAGCTCATCCTGTGTGGAGACGACACACTGCTGCCAGACGCGTTTGCAAATATGACTTACACAATTCACGGATGTTTAAAAAACAACCACAGATAGACGTATAACGGAAACCTACATAAAATCTATGTTTGATTATCACTAAGTCGGTTTTGGATATGTATGGAAATGTAGGCTTTGGTTTGCATGTTTCAGTTTTTTTCTTTTATAAAGAACGTTATGGAAACGCGTAGGTCTGATTTATGTATAACAGCTTGCTTTTACCGTTTGTTGTCGTATTTTATTTGCTTTTGTAAAACATGAATCAAATAAACCCTCTATCAGTGAGTTCTCCAAGTTCTTGAATCGTCTAATCCTCAACCTGGTTTCGTTCAGTGAGTCGCATCGAGTCATTTCATCCTTCTGGTTCAGTGATTCCTTCATTCAGTGTGAGGAATACTTTGCGAGGTCAGAGTTTGGCGTATACGGTTCAGTCAGTTCTCCCAGCCAATCACAGGCTCTGTTGATAAATATAGCCCGCCCCTTTAAGGCTATTCAGTCTTGGGTCCAATGAGTGCAATTGTGAAGCCCATCAGCAGCAACTGAATAAAAGACAGTGACTCGTTCACCTTAGTGACTCGTTCACCTTAGTGACTCGTTCAAAATGAGCGAATCGTTCACAGTGATTTGAAATCTGACAAATAGACTCACAATTTAAAAGTGTGTGAGGGTCTTGGGTAAAAAATGTAAAAAAAGAAGAAAAAAAAGAAAAATAGCAAGCATGACTAACATGACTAATTTTTTAGTAGCCAAGTTCAAACTGTTTCGCTAATGCACAAACACTGTTTTTTGATATGTGACCATTAACTACTAAATTAGACAGCAGGCTAATGGCTTCATTCCTTTCGAGTGTGAGAGGGAAATGTTTCAGCAAAGTAATGTTGTAGCTCCTTTTAACTAGCTAACATTAGCGTTTGGGGGTTTATTCTGTGTTTACTCGGCTGCAAGTGATTTATTTTGCTGTTATTTTAAGTGAAACTTTTCAAAATGTGAATGTATTGAGAGACTGGATGAAATTTCTTGGAAATTTGGGAATTATTTGCTTATTTCATCTTGAATTTCATTAAGAAGAAAACCGTGTGTGTGTGATATTCAGCTTCACGTTTTCTAATGGCCTAATGCTAACTCCATAATGCACTTCTTTCGGTAGTGTGTGTGTGTGTGTGTGTGTGCACTGCATTATTCACAGGAAACGGGTTAAGTCTTTAAAAGTCTTTTAAATCTCGATGTTACTGAGGTGATGTTGCTGAAACGTTCGCTCATTATCACATATGCATGCACAAGAGCTCGTCTGTCAGCCAGCTGCATCGGCAATTAGCTTTAGCTTCAACAGAACAACGCGAGTCAGCAAAAAACTGTAATTATCACCGCTAACGTGGAAAGCCTTCCTCACTGTATCCTCATTAAATTATTCATAGGTCATCCTCGGATTCTGTACATTCTATTCAGACCGAGCAGGATCATTATAGAGAAGTATATCCTGGTGTGTGTGTAAATTCACGGCTAACAACAAATTCACACATTGAACCTGTATGTTTCTATTTCCAACGCTTCGCAATGTTTCAGAGAAACTACAATGTTTCAAGAAAGTACAAAGTTAAATGAAGTTATTTGTATAGTCTGTATTTAGAGTCATACTGGCTTGCTATACCGAGCTAGCATACTAATATGCTAACTAGATGTTTTGCTAAGTAATTAGCTGGATAACTAGCTTTTAGTAGCCTATGAAGTAACACAGTTCCATCAAGTGTCATGTACAAATGAAGAAATCTGAGAAAAACAACTCAATCAAATGCAATAGTTTCGAAATGCTATCGTTTTTAAAATTCAGTTTGATGCTGAATAATAGGAGATTTATAACTTGTAGCCCTAAATGCTGCGTGTTTTTATACTAATATCACCGAATTACAGACTTAAACTTCTTACGTTTTAAACTCGTTTAGCAATCTGACCACTTTATGAAAGGTTTATCCCGATTATCAACACAATACATGATTAACGTGGCAAGAATGAACAAAGCGTTTTAATTATTATCACAATGCACACCAAAAAAAACTTCCACAGACACCGTTAATGAGTTTTGTGTAGAATTAAACTTACTTAGTGAACGATAGCCACCAACTAGTTGGAAATACATTAAAAAACTTTATTTCCATTATTTTGTTAAACACAGTTAGCATGACTATCACTAAAAACAAATTGAGGTGATGGATGACTAATTTTAAAAAAATACAAAAAAAGTTCAAAAGAAAAAAGAAAAAAAGCCATATGTGGTAAAAAAAAAAAAAAAAAAAAAAACGAGTCACAAATTTAGAGTTTTGTATTTAACTTGAAATCCAATCAACACGACTATTTGTAAAGATCAATTCAATTTCTATTAACCTCAAATATAAACATATATAAAATGTGGATAATAAGTGCCAAAGTATTTTATTGCTCCCATTTTTACTTATAAACAGTTTTACCACCATTTGTTTGCTTTTTGTGCCTTAACGCTAATCTACCGCACTTCACTCGAGTTGATAAAGTAATGATCGGCCCTTAAGATGGCTTAAAGAAAAGCAAATCAAGCCTAAGTGGCGAAAGATGGTTGATGTTAAAGTGTGTTAAAAGCAGTATTGCAGCGTAGAGGTGAGCGATATGGCCTAAATATCATACTATTATGATATTTAGGCCATATAGGAATATCATAGTATTCCTATTCTTTTTTATTATTTTAAAACTTTACAAAGAAAAGGAAAATAGTTCCTACAAAAATAGATGTTTAACGTCCAATCAGCTACTTGTTACTGTGAGTTGTTTATTTGGTCTAAAAATACTGATGATGCCCACAATATGCTTAGAAAATTGTGTTACGATGCAATTTAGCGCAATATTGATATCATATTGATATATTGCCCAACCGTATTGGAATAGTGCATGTCATCATTTAGTACAAAATCCATTTTCATGACCATTATCACATCATTTCTTTGCAAAAAATGATGCATTTTTTTGCTGATATTTTTCTAATTTCTGCCATTTCTATTTTTGCAAATTCAACACTGGCACAAAAGCAGGTGAGGACCATGATGATGAGTCAGTTGTGAGATGGGGAGTTTAGGCAGGAAAGAGAGAGAGAGAGAGAGAGAGAGAGAGATAAAGAGCAACACAGACAGCAACATGGCTATTTGTTTGCTTTACAATGGTTCTGGTCGCGCCTGCTGCCTTTGTTTTTATGGCCGCCGGTGTGATAAGCGGCGTGAACTCTGATTCCTCATGCAGCAGGGAGGCTCCTCATGAGCGCCCGTTATCCGTGGAGAATCTCGAAAGAAAATAAAGACTTGGCGCTCGGATGCACTCCTCCGCCCGCTAAGGAGTGAGATCTATCACTCCATTAGGGGGGAAACGGAGAACTGCTCTGTTTTTGTTTCACTTGAAATAATCATCCTATCAGAGGCGGAGGCCGATATCGACGTCTCCGTTAAAGGATGAAGGCCACACTCATCACGGCGGATACGATCTCCGCGGCGCGCTCTCACTATCGCAGGACTGCTGGTGTGGATAAAGAGGGAGGGGTGATAAACGGTGATGGGGAACAGATTTTTTGGGAGAATAAATGATGATAGAGTGTATTCCAGTCTCTCCATTCAGAAGATGTGTTTATCCAAAGTGACCTACAACTGAGGCAGAATCCAACCCTTAGTATAGTATAGTATATAGTATAGTATAGGAACTATGCTAACCTATGTATAGTATAGTAAAACCAATAGTATAGTATATTATATTATAGTATAGTATAGTATATCAACTATGCTAACCTATGTAGTTACCAATAGTATAGTATAGTATCATATATTATAGTATAGTATAGGAACTATGCTAACCTGTGTAGGTACCAATAGTATAGTGTAATAAAGTATAATATAATATATTATAGTATAGTATAGTATAGTATAGGAACTATGCTAACCTGTGTAGGTACCAATAGTATAGTATAATAAAGTATAGTATAATATAGAATAGTATAGTATAGTATAATATTTCACAGTATAGTATAGGAACTATGCTAACCTATGTAGGTACCAATAGTATAGCGGTTTTTGATAACCAATTAGTCACTTAGCAAGAATTGTAACTAAGAACCTGTGCTGAATTTGGTTCCCCTTCTTGCAGGATACTAAAAGAACCTAACAGGGACATGTGGGCGGAGCTAGAAACAGTGCAGACCATTGATTGGTCAAACGCAGTCATCACCAAATCTACTCTCTTTTCTAGCGGACAGTACGGCACAGTGATCTTCAGCAGTGTAGTGACTGTCTCTTTTCTAATCTCCTTTTTCTGGAGACAGAATTATATTTGTGCATCAAATCGGTAATGTGAGAAAACTCGAGGGCCGAAAACAAAATGTGCAGATGTTAAATTTTAGAAGAAGTTGTAAGCTTATTATCACCAGGCCTACTCATGCATGAGCTTCGTTTTCATTATAATGTCAACTTCCTGTCAGGCTCCTGTTTATCTCAATACCTGCTCCACCTGTTCTGTCCTGGCCACGCCCACTGATCATGTCACCACCTGTCCCTCGGGATTAGTATCATTGTGTCTCGTTGACCTGTGTCTATTTATACCCCATTATTTGTAGTGCCTCTTTGTAAAGCCTTTTGTGTGTGTGCTGTGGACGGCTGTGGTCCACTCTGTGCCCTATTCCCTGCTAAGGCTACACCCTCTAGCATGAGAACTCTGAAGGGTCCCTCTGTAGGGGATGAAAGTAATAGCCATTTGGAGTGCACTTGAAATAATTTGTAGCCTAGCTATACTTTTAGGGGGAAAAAAGGTTAAATCTAGCAGCCTAAAGGGTTCTTTGGTTTGTCCCTCCATGGGGAACCATCCAAAGAACCCTTGAGGAACCCTTGAGGAGTCTAGTATTAGCTGTATAACTTTGACTAGATAGCTAAATAGCAGGTGGGCAGTGGTGGCTCAGTAGTTAGGGCACTGGGCTACTGATCAGAAGGTTGTGGGTTCAAGCCTCAGCTCTGCCAAGCTGCCACTGTTGGGCCCTT
>JAOUQW010000034.1:319773-324773 GCA_028565825.1 Olivaichthys viedmensis
TTGTTGCGTGTTGCACCATGGTCCTGTAGAAACCACATTTCATTTCAATGTATACGAGGTATATGGAGAAATGACAAAAACCTACTTGAACTTGAACTTGATAAGGGGCGGAGTCAATGCGAATAGATGAATTTAGCACTGATGGACTGTTGAGCTTTCTGTAAAAACGATATTTTCCCTCTGCAACTCTCATCCTGAACCCAGATCTTTTATGTAGAGTGATTTTTTTATTTTTATATATTTCTTTACAATTTTTCTCACTTCTTTTGTCTATGTTTATTTGCTTTTCCTGGCCAATTCCCAGCTATTTTCTTTTTACAAATTAAATATGGTATAATGACAGGAAGTTTCTGTTAAATATGATTTCTTTAATCTCAATTAAAAATTTGCTCACAAAAAAAAAAAAGACTGAAGGACAGGTGATACATTTATGGAAGCCATTTATGGTTTACACCATTTAAAGACAAAATAAAACCATTTACTCAGTCTTAATAATGAGAAAGGGTTTTTTTTCCTCGAAATTATGACTTATTATTACCTCTGTAAAGTTGGTTCTATATTAGACATTTGCCGAATGTTTACACATCGATGCAGACAGCATGTAAAGAGCCTGTGAAAAGGTTTTCATTACATTTGCCTTATGAACAGAGACAAACACTCGTGTCTACACTCTTTAATTTTACATTCATATTGTACTTTGAACAGTTTTTCGAGGCGCCTCAATGCCTTTAATCAGCGTGACGCTCAATTGACGCTTAATTACACAGACATGAGCCGAATATCGAATATGAAACTTATACGGTAATACAAAGTCATAATTTCCAGAAACTTTCACATTAATATTACTCAGCAAATGTTCTTATTTTTCCTTCATATAGAGAACTAATTTTTTTGAACTTTTTATTTTTCGATCTTAGTAAGTTAATTAATCAGAGGTTCTGTGTGAACATACTAGTGCACTAAAAGTGCCTAGTGCACTACAGAAGTATGCGATTTGAGACGTCTGTTTGGCCGGCGCTCTTTTGATGACGTCAAAGTCAAAATATGAAACAAAACAGAAGCTGATGGGACACATGGAAATCATTCACGACTGATTAATTATTGAAATATTCGTTACACATAAGGCAGCAGGACGACGGCGGGGCTGTGTGGTGTGAAATATTGGATAAAAAATTTAGTGCGTGCTTGAATGGAAGAGAAACGGAATTAACGTGTGTGTGTGTGTGTGTGTTGTGTCAAACCGCACACTAAGCACATAGATGTTATCTTTCTTTTGTTGCTGAAATCACTTCAATAAATCTGCCTGGGGTTCGGTCACAGAGTCCCTGAGCTAAAAAAAATCAGCAGAAATGTGTGTGTGTGTGTGTGTGTGTGTGTGGGCTGAGATGTGGTGGGGTGTGTTAAAGGCATTCCCATTATAACAGGCATTTCCTGCAGCAATAAGAGCAGTTTTGACGATAAAACACCTGAAACAACATCGCAGTTCTTATTTAATCATTTAAAGGAACATTTCGGCCTAAAATAATGTTAATTTGAATAATAAATAAATAACACACTAAATGTCCCCCTTTGTTCCATTTTAAATTGTATACAGTATTTATTTTTTAATACTGATTTATTCTCCTATTTTATGAAAATGTGATTTAGATTTTTGAACGATGTTAAACTGGAGGCTATATGCTTCCATTACTACACATTAGCCTCGTAGCTCCGGTGCAAATGTAAAGTTCACATCTAAGTCCAGATTAGCCGCCCATTTGAGTTTTTTCTTGTCCAATTTTCTCAAGATTACGACTTCTTTTTGTAATTAGCTGATAAGGAAATGTTTTATTTAGCTAAAAACTGAAGGATTAGTGGATCCTCGTGGATGTTGAAAAAGGAACTCTAAAGATGTGACAACTTTTAAATAATCGTCAGATAATCAGACGCTAATGGCTCCGCCCCTTTACGCTATGTTGACGAGCCCAAAAGCTAACAACTAGTCCAGGTGCTAACGGCTAATCTCAAGCGCCACTGATTATCCAAATGCTAGTGACTAACCCAAACGATAGCAACCAGTACAAATACTAATGGCTAATCACAAATGCTAGTGACTACCCAAAATACTAGCAACTAACACAAACACGAGCAACGAGCTAAAATGCTCACAGCTAAACACAAAGGCCACTGACTATCCCAAACACTAGTGACTAGCACAAGCGTGTATGACAGTGTATAACCCTTGTTTACACTGATTTTGCCCTGGTTCTGGAATATACCACCCAAAAACAATGCTAACTAGCGAGCTAACGTTACCTTTATAGCTACCACCTTTAGCCTTACACATCTGCATTGTATAGCATGTGATAACTAGACAGCAATTGAGCAATTTCAGCAATTTATATATAATAAAGTATATAATCCACAATGCCCTGGATTTTAAGCCCAGAAAGCGTTAAACATGGACGCTGTTTAACAGAATCTTCAACTTTTTTTAATTGGGGATCACCAAAAAACTAAATCTTAAGATAATTGGACAGAAAAGAAATGATATTAGCATTTGGGAACTGATACCAAATCTGATTTTAATGGTGGACTCCGGCGTGGGCTGGAATGGGAATCCTTTAATTAGCTTAGCGTTTTAGCTTTAGAGAAACCTCCCCCTTTCCAGAACCTCCGGGCTGGAAAAGCTGTGTGGTTTGAGCTTTATTTTATTTTATTTTTCTGCCTCTTGATTGAAGAAGCAGGGCTTTTTTACACACTTGAGCCTTTTTTTCCCCCCTCAAGCTTTCTTCCCTGTGTAGGAGTTATTTTTATAAAAGCAGTCGAAGCCTTTGGCTTTGGAGAGACAGCGAGGAGAGCCATATGGTCCCCCTGCTCTGGCCTAGCCTCAGGCAGGTGTGTGTTATATACACACACTCTCACACACACTGTCTCGAGGCTCGCAGGTGCGCAGCAGCTGAGCGATGCCTCCACAGGTAGTGTTTATGTGTCAGTCCTCTCTTCCTCTGAACAATGAAGGAACAGTGTTAACCGTCTCAACGCTTACCTCCTCTGTTTCGGGGCCCAAAAAAAAGCCACTTTTAATTTTTACGAAGAAGTGGAACGATGCTAAAAATGGTTTCTAGAACATTTCCACACTTCATGCTTTCAGTTTCACTAACGAGACATGAAAAGAATCATTTTTAAGAGTCGTATTTATACCACAGCTGTGTTGCTCAGATTGACAAAATAAGATAAAATAAAAGTGTTCACAAGGCTGTGTTTAAAACGCCACCCTGCTCCCTATTCCCTACACCCGAGAGTCATGCGCACTATGGAGGACACTAGGAAATTCTTCACGAGGATTGGTTTTCACCAATTTCCGAGGGCGTGTCACGAGTTGTGAAGCAGTCAATGCTAATGATTACTTTTCTTAAATTAAGGTGTGATTTTAGTCAGGCCTAGCAACAGGGAACGCCGAGCGCATCGTGCGTTCGCTTTCCCGTGTCAAATTCACGAGTTCCATTTGAAAGAGCTTTAAATCTGACAGACAGGGTTCTAGAATCAAGAATTTAGAACTCCGGCGTTACACTGTAGTAATTGGAACATTCTAGAACAGCTGAGACTGACGCTGTGTTCTAAATGTCTGTTTCCTCTATAGACACAATGTTTCCGTCGGTTCCGATTCCGTCAGGATCGTTTATATTGATATATTGATCATGAATGAAACTGAATTTTACAGTTTTGTTGGTATAAAATCGAAACACACTAAGTAGTGAACACTACACTAGCCTCACACACGTGCTGTGTGTGTGTGTGTGTTGTAGGTGTGTATTCGATGTCGGTGTTGGAGGATAAAGTGCCGGGCGAGGAGGTGGGCCGTCTGAAGGCCAGAGACCCGGACCTGGGGGAGAACGGCCTGGTGGACTACACACTGCTGGAGGGAGACGGCATAAACACCTTCGAGATCAGCAAAGACTCCGAGACCCAGGAGGCCGTCATCAAACTGAAGAAGGTGAGACAGAGAGAGAGAGGGGGGTACTGCACCTGTCTCAATAAAAGGTGTGTGTGTGTGTGTGAGAGAGACAGAGAGAGAGAGTATCCCCACTGCACCTGTCTCTATAAAAAGAGAGTGTGTGTGTGTGTGTGTGTGAGAGAGAGAGAGAGACAGAGAGAGAGCAAAAGAAAGATAAGAGTGTCACTATAAAAGGTTAATGGTGTGTGTGACAGAGAGAGTGAGCGAGGGACTAATAATACTGCTTATGAAAGCTGTGTGTGTGTGTGTGTGTGTGTGTGTGATGGATGTTTGCATTGTTTTGAATATTGAACTCTTTGTGTCTTGCGCTGTGTTTGCTCGTTTACTGAATTTGCTTGTGAATGTTTATTTTATGTGAGAGACTGAAGGATGGATGGAGATAGAGAGAGAGAGACAGAGGGAGAGAGACGGTGGAAGTGAAAAATGGAGAACAACAGAAGGAGAAAGGGAGAGATTGAAAGAAATAAAGACAGAAAGGGGAATGAGAGAGAGAAAAGAAAACGGCAAAGAGGAGGGATAGAGAGTGAAAGAGACAGACACAGAGAAAAGTGAGAAAGAGAGAGGGACAGAGAGATATTGAGAAGGATAGATAGAGAGAGGGAGGGAGGGGGAGAGAGGAAGAGAGGGTGAAGGAGGGAGGGAGGGAGAGAGAGAGAGAGAGGGAGGGATGTGAGCTGTAAGACTCCAGTGAGATTCCTCCCTCTGTTCCACTCTGTGTGATGAGTTTTATTGTGTGTGTGTGTGTGTGTGTGTGTGTGTGTGTGCGCGTGTTCTCTTTGGTTGATTCAAACTCATCTGGGCCTTTGGATTACATACAACATTACACACACACACACACACAAACACACACACACACACTCCCTTTGTGCTATTATTTGGAATTAAACAATGCCCTAGTGAGTGTGGCTTCTATGTGCACTATATCCTCACACTACGCACTATGTAGTCGACTATCTAGTACCTGGATGTTTGAAGGGCACTAACGTCTCGAATCGAACACTAA
>JAOUQW010000034.1:329773-337270 GCA_028565825.1 Olivaichthys viedmensis
GTTGGTTAAGTTAGCGCGCTAACGTCAGCTGGCACTGAACACAGTCCAACGCTTGTTTACATCACACACATTTTTAATGTCAAGTACAACACAAAATGGTTAGTGTTTGAATTTAACGAGCCTCTCTTTACGTTCTGATCTAGATTAGTACATATACTAAATACTTGGGGTCGTATTGTGCAATTTGAGACGCAGCCACAACAGTGTTAATGGCTGTTGTCTCTTAACGACTAACATTTTATTACCGTTTATAACCTGATGAAATGAGTACAAAGTCTTTTATTTAACTTCTGTCTCTCAGTCCTAACCTTCTCCGTCTTGTGTATTTGTAGATATTTAATCCCTCGTTACACAGATCTGGAGGAGTTTTTCACCGTTAACCTCGAGGACGGCATCATCAAAACCACGAGGCCTCTGGACCGGGAGACTCAGGCTTGGCACAACATCTCCGTCAGCGCTACAGAGATCGGTAACGCCTCTGCGATCGGCTTTCAGGGCCTCCTAATTACAGAGCAGCCGTGTTTTTCTCATTCTTTCCTTCGCCACACTGACCAGACCTTTCCTCCACCCAGCCTTTGTGTGGTCGCAGCGGCTCCGGGCCTCTGATTTCCTGCACAGATTGCATTTTAAAACCCGTAATCACGCGTTTATTTCTGGGAAAAGAATGTTGTTTCGCTCAAAAATAGATTTATTTTTGTGAGCAGGCGGTGCTTGTGTTCAGGGCGAGCTGTGGAGCTATGGAGCTAGGGAGCTGTGCTGTGGGATGCATTTTCATTTTTCTCTCAATTTTTGGTGATAATTTGCTGCCGGGGGTGTGTGACAATTCATCAGTAGGATGGTATATCGTGATAAAGCAATCTAAAATAGTTGCATTCTTTATGATATCGTTAATACTGGCATACTGATATATCGTAAGATAATTTACTGTCTCAGTTTACAGACCATGTTGAATTTATTTCAAAACAGCAAACCACTTACACTCATACTCACAAATACACACACATACTCACACATACACACTCATACTCACTCATACTCACAAATACACACTCATACTCACACATACTCACACATACACACTCATACTCACTCATACTCACAAATACACACTCATACTCACACATGCTCACACATACACACTCATACTCACACATACTCAGACATACAAACTCATACTCACACATACTCACTCATACTCACTCATACTGAAAAATACACACACATACTCACAAATACACACACATACTCACCCATACACACTCATACTCATCATAGTCACACATACTCACTCATACACACACATACACACTCATACTCACACATACTCACTCATACTCACATGCACACTCATACACACTCAAATTCACACATACACACTCATACTCACTCATACTCACACATAGTCACACATACTCACACATGCACACTCAAACACTCATACTCACACTCATACACACTCATAAACACACATACACACTCATACACATACTCTCATACTCACTCATACTCGCTCATACTCACTCATACACACACACTCACACATACTCACACATACACACTCATACTCACATACTCATACTCACATACTCACTCATACTCACACATGCACACTCATACTCACACACTCACACATACTCACACATACACACTCATACTCACACATACTCACACATACTCACACATACACACTCATACTCACACATACACACGCATACTCACACATATTCACTCATACTCACACATACTTATTCATACACAATCATACACACACACATGCTCAGACATACTCACTCATACTCATACTCACACATACACACTCATACTCACACATTCACACTCACTCATACTCACACATACACACTCATACTTACACATACACACTCATACTCACATACTCACACATATTCACTCATACTCACTCATACACACTCATACTCACACACTCACACATACACACTCATACTCACTCAACCTCCCGCATTCACACTCCTACTCACTCATACTCACATACTCAGACATACTCAGTCATACTCACATACTCACTCATACTCACACATACACACTCATACTCACACATACACACTCACTCATACTCACACATACTCATACTCTCACACACACTCATACTCACACATACACACTCACTCATACTCACACATACACACTCACTCATACTCATACATACACACTCATACTCACATACTCACTCATACTCATACTCACACATACACACTCATAATCACACATACACATGCTCACACATACACACTCATACTCACACATACTCATACTCATACTCACTCATACACACACATACACACTCACTCACATACTCACTCATACTCACTCATACTCACACATACACACTCATAATCACACATACTCATACTCACACATACACACTCATACTCACATACTCACTCATACTCACACATACACACTCATAATCACACATACTCATACTCATACTCACTCATACACACTCATACTCACTCATACACACACATACACACTCATACTCACTCATACGCACACATACCCACTCATACTCACTCATACTCACACATACACACTCATACTCACATACTCACTCATACTCACACATACACACTCATACTCACACATACTCATACTCATACTCACTCATACACACACATACACACTCATACTCACTCATACGCACACATACACACTCATACTCACACCTACACACTCATACTCACACCTACTCACTCATACTCACACAAACAGACTCATACTCGCACTCACGCATACTCATGCATGTGCTAAAATATGTTTCAGGTGGACATCACCAAGATGCAAAAGTACGAGTCAACATCAAAGTGAAGGACATGAATGACAACGCACCGGAGTTTGCCACTCAGGATGAAGTGCTCATGTGTGAAAACGTCACGCCCGGCACGGTAAAGCTCCTCACAATCCTCTTCTGTCCTAAAGTGTGAATGCAGAAGTCATAACGTCGCTGAATGAGTCACTTTAACTTTTAAAAATATGAGTCATTTGTCAAACTAATGTTTTATCTCTGTGTATATACTCTTTCTCTCACTTAAATAAAGATAATTTTGCATCGCTGTCGCAAATTTCATAAGTTCCACTACTGTAGAGAGTCAGATTTTATTAGTAGTAAAGCCGCGTTCACAAGGACATTTTGGTATCTGTCAAAAACGCACTTCTGGACATTGATTTTAATGAGTGAAGTGCGTTTACAGACAATACACACTAAAGCATGGTGATGCGTGAAAATTGCACTCCGCTGTCTGTTCACCAAAGTGGCACTTTTGATGTAACCATGTGCCAGTAAACCTGATTTCATGAAATTTTTTTATGAATTCGAACAAGTGAGGCTGGATTTTGATAGTTTCCATATGAATGACATCATAAGAAAAGATACAAACACTAACCCCGCCCCTAACTCCGCCCCTAACACTAACCCTAACATTTTTAACTTTCCACATTAATAAAGTTGTGCAAATTGTTACGAATTTGCAAGTGTGAGACCATGTTGCGTTAACCAATAGGAGACAGTCTGGGGTGGAGCATCCATGTTTGAAAGAATTTCCGGGTCACATGATTCACGGTCAAATAAAAAAAAAAAAAAACATTGATCTCTGATGCCAAATTGTTCTTGTGAACTTGGCATAAGGCTTTAATCTCTCAAAAGGACACAACTTCCTTTGAATCAGACCTTTTTAAAAAAAAAGTTAAATCTAGCAACCTCTCTGGGATCCCTTTAAGGTTCTATATAGAACCGCACAACACAGGGTTTCCCTATCAGAGATTTAGAACCCCTGTAGGAAGCTAAGAACCTTTAACTATCCATAGAACCTTTGAGTGTTGCGATTTAAACTTTAAAATATAAACTCTGTTTTTTTCAGCAAAATGACATAGAAGTTATAATTTTTGCATTAGCCTAATGTTTTCTGCTTTAAAAAAAAAAAAAATCACATGAATAAATAAAAAGTAACACCAGCTCATACATGAAGTGAAATTACACACTTCAATAATGAGCATTAGGGGAAGCACTGATCAAACACTGAGTATCAGAATCAGGTTTATATTATTGTCAGTAATGGCTCAGATTTGATATATATATACAGAATAAATCCACTGACACGTGTTTTGTGAATTGTATTGTCTTGTTTCTGATGTCCTGATTGCTCGACTCTGCAGGCCATAAAGACGGTGAGCGCGGTGGATAAAGATGAGATGGCACACCGGCAGCACTTCCACTTCAGTCTCGCTCCGAAAGTGGCCAATAACTACAACTTCTCTCTGAAGGACAACAGAGGTGAGAACAGCAACACAACACACACTTCAGCCTCTTTTTACACGAGTGAGGCTCCAACCTCATCAATGATGCCAGTAAACCAGGCCTATTTCTCTCCAATACCAAGCGTGCAAGTATTAAAATACTGTCAGGTCAGGACAGAACAGATTATCACTGTATATTATATTATAAACGATTTCCCTCAGGGATCAATAAAGTGCTCTATCTAGATTTTATTTTATTTTATGTTATTTGATTTGATTTGATCTCACACTTAACAGTTCTATAATGCACCATTTTATAATCCAGTTTATTATATTTTTGTCCACATAATAGCTACACTTTGGTTACACAATAAACACACACTTGTTTAACACTCAGCGATTTTTACTCTCCAGTTTGTATTGTATTGAGACATAGCTCAATCTAACATGAGCTGACTTGAAAACAATCGAATAAAGAAAGAAGGAAAGAAAGGACACAACTAACTTTCTAAATAAATAAGGAAGCGTCACGCACTTCGTGTGAGTGCGTGTGTAGCCCCGCCCCTGTCTAGTTTCGTGAAGTGTGCTCAGCTGTTTCCCGTTTGTGTACCCCTATAAGTATCCCTGTGTTTCTGTATTCAGTGCTGATTGTTGTTAATGTCATGTGGTGCCGTGTTTACGTTGCTTCATTTTTGTTTCGACGTGACAGGAAAGAAAGACAGAAAAAGAGAAGAAAGAAAGAGAAATTAAAGACAATGAAAGAAAGAAAAAATAAAGTCAGAAATAAAGAAGAAAGAACAGAAAAACAAAGATGATAGATAGATAGATAGATAGATAGAAAAAGAAATAAAGGACATGGAAAAAGAAAATAAACAAACAAACAAAAACACAGAATTTTTTTTTAAGGCAGAAAGAAATAAAGAAGGACAAAGAAAAAATAAAAATGAAGTCAGAAATAAATAAAAAAGAAGTGAAAGACAAAGATAATAGATAGATAGATAAATAGATAGATAGAAAGGATAAAAAAGAAATAAAGAGGACATGGAGAAGGAATGTGAAGAAATAAAGAAAGAAAGAAAAACAAATATTCTATACTTTTTTATTGTTCTTGCCGATTTATTTAATAGTATTCTTTTTTTAAAGTGTGTGTTTTTTGAGCGACAGCAGCAAGTTGTCCTCATCTAGATGATCATGTCCCATTACGGCCGTCACACACTCCGTCTCGGTGTCTAATCACTTCAGAAGCTGTCGGTTTGTGGAGGATAAACATGGCCGAGGCCCAGATGTGCTCCATTCTCACAATCGGTGCCAGACTCCGGCGCTGTTCACTGCTCTCGCCAGGAAACGGTTCCCGAGGGTGACACGGCGCACTGAGTGGTGCTCGAACACAGAGAGAGGCTCAAAAACATGTTCAAAATGCAGAAATCCTCCTGATTCCAAGTTGGCTTGAGAGAGAGGAAAAATAAATATAAAAAAAAAGCTAGAAAAGGAGACTTACTAAATGCTTGAAGTTTAATGTTAGCGTGAAAGGCTAAAGGTGATACAATACAAACCAAATACAGATGAAACCCAGTCAATCAGCTGCTCGCTAAAGAGGATTACAAGAGTTTAAAGGGTTTTAGGAATTTAATAAAAAAGAAAGAAAGAAAGGATGTTACTAATAAACTAAGTAAATAAAGAAAGAAAGACAGAAAAAAGCCAGAGGACAAAGAAAAAAGACAAAGAAGGAAAGTAAAGAAAGACAGAAATAACAAGAAAGAAGGAAATAAAGAAGTAAATAAATAAAAGAAAAAAGACAGAGGACAAAGAAAGAAAGAAGAAAAGTAAAGAAAGACAGAAATAAGAAAGAAATAAAGAAAAACAAAGAAAATAAAGTCAGAAATAAATTTAAAAAAGAAAGGAAACACTGAAAGACAAAGATTATAGAGTGGATTCTGTACATACCCCCTCCTCCATCACATTCTTGACAAAACAGAAAACATGCTCTAAATATAAAACCAGCAAAAATTCCCATTAAAAGCACTTTAAAGCTGAAACAAACTGTTCACGGGCCCATGGCCATGTTCCAATATTGCTTTTTACACACACCCTCGTTGACGTCCCCTTATTCATGCCCCCTTGGTTGAGTCCCCTTAACCACCCTAAAGGCTGTTTCAATTCAAGTGAAGTTTGCCTAAAAAGGATTGTGTGTTTTTTAGGTCTTCAGTGAGTATAAATTTAAAATGAGCCTATTAGAATTCAGAAATAGAGATGATTGATGCCTCAAATTCCACACAATCACTGATTAGATGACAATAGCGTATGACTTTTTAAACTTTTTAGCTTTGAGCGTATTCAAAGTTTCTTCATCTAAAAAAGCCTTTTTACCCAGAGGTCAACTCACAAATCATTAACTTCCACTTTTAAGTGGAACTCTATAAGAGACGTTCCCCATCCTATCAGCATCAATACTGCGGGTGAAAAAGCTCTTGTTAATTGCGGTTTAAATGGATATTTTAAAATCGGAGATAAACCCCTTTATAGGCGACTGTGGAGGGTCTGGAGATGGAGAGAGAAAGAGCGAGAGATAACGGCTTGCTCTCCTCCATTTGATCTGCTTTAATGAGAGTGGAAATGAGCTCGGCCCGTTTCAAACGCCTACAATATGAGACA
Source organism: Olivaichthys viedmensis (assembly GCA_028565825.1). Taxonomy (NCBI): domain Eukaryota; kingdom Metazoa; phylum Chordata; class Actinopteri; order Siluriformes; family Diplomystidae; genus Olivaichthys; species Olivaichthys viedmensis. The sequence continues at coordinate 336,698 of JAOUQW010000034.1, forward strand.
GACACATCGGGACGCGCAGAGTGACTTTTTAAAAAGTGGACGGAGATTTGAAGGTTTTTTTTTTCTCGTCCCTCTCGTTTATCTCGGCCTTCATTATGGACCTCTAAGTTCCTGTTATCAGGGAAGGCTAATGAAAGCCAGTGGTGAACTCTATATCCTCATATTTATATTCATTTCGATCAGTATCAGGAAGATTGCATTTAAAATAGACAATTTTGTCTTGCCTGGTCACAAAGTTATATCTCTGATTGCTAACTTTTAATCACAGCTGGATTCAGTGTGGAGAAATGAATATAAATGAAAATATAATATATAGATTAGGTTCATGACGCGACATGTGAATTCGTGAACCCGCCATATTATATTTTCATTTATATTCATTTCTCCACACTGAATCCAGCTGTGATTAAAAGTTAGCAATCAGAGATATAACTTTGTGACCAGGCAAGAGCCTGCCGTGATGCTGTCTGTCTGTTATCTTCTTTCTGATCATGGATCACCCTGCCGTGACTCTGCCTGCCTGTTATTTTCTTTCTGATCATGGATCACCCTGCCGTGATGCTGTCTGTCTGT
>JAOUQW010000034.1:429931-449877 GCA_028565825.1 Olivaichthys viedmensis
TCCCACCCCTCTCATGGACTTTTCACCCTCCTGCCATCTGGCAGAAGGTACCGGAGCATCCGTGCCACCACCACCAGGCTCTGCAACAGTTTTTTCCCTGAAGTGGCCAGACTACTCAACACACTGCTGGCCTCTAACACCCACCTGGACTGATTAAGACCCCTCCCAACACCCACCCTAGAATAGTCACACACACCTCTGACTGTCACTGTACACCTGCACTTTATTGGTGCTTTTTCTCATGGACAGTATTATGCCCTCATAGATAATCCTATCATGCTGCTACTGGACATTTTCCACATCCTGCTGCTACTGGGACACTTTCTCCAGTCAATTACAGTTTACAGACAATCATTTGCACTAGTTTCTTAGTCACATGCTACCATGACTATACACATTCACTCCATCCACTATACTAGTTGTCCTGTCGTTAGCATGCATTGTCCCGTGTATTTGTCCTGTGTATTTATTGTATAGTGTATATTTGCACTTGTCATCACTGTCATGTATTGCACTTTATGTAGTCCTTTATACCGTGCTGCTGTATTGTTGCGTATTGCACCATGGTCCTGTTGAAACAACATTTCATTCCAATGTAAACGAGGTATATGGAGAAATGACAATAAAAACCCACTTGACTTGACTTGAGTTGACATGAGATATACACAGAATATGTGCAGAAACACAAAAATGTGAATTAGAGACTGAGCCATTTAAATTTTGCCTCCTTGATTTTGACCCTGTGTTGTGTGTCACCTTTGGGCGGATCCCACCGAGGTTGTGGTCCCTTCGCAGGCGTCTCTTTCCCCTGATCGAGATTAAAGAGGTGTGTGAAGCTACATCATGCTCGGGAAGATGTCAGCTTCTCTCAGGATCAAACTAGTGAAGCTCCAAATCCCGCATCTCCCTCAGCACATACAAGCAGCTTAAAACGCCTCCCCGAATCGGGCCGCAATGGCAGTGCAAGGTGAATGCACGTTCCATCCAGCTGAGACTGGAATCGGACGCTAGGAGAGAACCGATAATGTGCTTCTGCAGAAATTCATTTTATTTTCATTATATAGATATAAATATATACAACCTCCTCAAGGATTTCTCAAGGGTTATTTGCATGGTTAATGGTTCTAGCTTTCTAAAGGGGTTCTACTTGGAAGGAGAAAAGGAGAACCCCTAAAGTGTTCTTTGGTTGGTCCCTCTGGGGGAACCTTTAAAAGTTCCATCTAGAACCATATGACACAGTGATTGTATCCATGTATTTGTTTCTAACAGTGTACATAGAAGAACAGTCACATACTGTAGGAATACGTGGGAACATCTGTCTATCTATCTATCTATCTATCTATCTGTGGTTTCTGTTAATGGTGTTTGCTGTGTTTATGTCTTTAGTAACAGTGTAGCGTCTCGTGGTTTTGTTTCAGTTCACCTTTGCTTATGTTTATGTTCTTAGCATTAGCCTAGCTTAGTCCAGCACTCTCTATGGCTACGGTCTCTGTAGTTTAATGGGTTCTGCCATACTACACTTGTGTCATCTCACTTTACATGCTCAGTATTGCTTCTGTTTTCTTTACCGCTTGTGTATTAGTTCTCAAATAAACCTTTTGCATTAGTGATCAAATCTGGTCCTACCTGTATTTTTACAAAATTATTTTGCTGCATTCCAATTTTTGGCCTAAAGTGGTCCATTTGTAGGTTCTGGTCCATATGATACGTGAGGGTGGAGATGTGGCTGTGTTCTAGAAGCCAGATTCGAGTGATTCATTGCCATCACTCCACAACGGTATGCGGGCCAGAAGAAAATCATAGGTGTGGGCTGGCGAGCTGTGTGGGTCATCATTCTTTTGCCATCTTCCTCTTACACTGAATTGCACAGTTCTCCATTAAAGTACATTCTTTTATTGAGAACCAGCTGGAACTTGGGAATAATGCGAATGTAATTCTAGTGACTGAGTGTTTTATTTGTATTTGACCTTAAACTTAAACAATAAGAACTTTACACACCAGCTAAAGCATGAAGAATTATTTCACATTTATAATCAAGAGAACGTGGTGGTTCTGCATTTGTTCTGCTGCACCACTGAGCTGCGTTCTCCCCTTTAAAATTATTGACCAGCTAGCCTTTCACTAAAATTCTTTGTAAAACCTTTGTTGAAAGAAGGGCTCTAAGTGGAACACTTTCTACATAGAAATGCTGCATAAATCTTTATAGATTCCCCCAGATGGACAAACCAAAAAATTATTTAGGGTGCTAGATGTTGAGATACATTAACAGTTCCCACAGACTGCAATGTACATGCTTAAAAAAGGAACCCTTCAAGGGTTCTTTGAGTAGTTATGGGGTTCCTAGCTTCCTAAAAGGGTTTTACTTGGTTGTAGGGCTCTACACAGAATCTTTAAGGGTATCCCCAGAGGAACAAGCAATGAACCCTTAAGGGTTCTAGATTTAACATTTATTTTTCTAAGAGTGTAACTGTAATGCTGGTATGTTGACTACAGCCTCTTGTCCATCAGCACATCAGCTCCACCACTTTGTGTCTGTCTGTCTGTCTCTCTGTCTGTCTGTCTGTCTATCTATGTCTGTCTGTCTGTCTGTCTGTCTGTCTGTCTGTTTCTGTACCACTGAGCAGTATTTCCACCTAGTGTGATTTAGTCATTTGTGCTTGTTTACCTTCATCAACTACAATTCTCTAAAAACCCGAAATAAAAAAAATACACAGAATTTCTATCTAATTGCCTCTGTTACAGCGTCTGGCTGATTTTAGTGCTCGGACTGAAACCAAACGGCATGTGATGCCCTTCTCTTGGGGAAATGCAGCGTCTGAAACAAAAGTATTTAGCATTGCAGTTCTAATTAATTTCTGAGTTGAAACAAAACAGCCTTTCTCTGGAATCAGATCAGCTGATCCACAGAGTTCTCTGAATTGCTGTTTGACTTTTGTGGTTAACAATGTTCCAGAGGATTAGCGCTGTCGAACAGCTTGGCAGGCGCTGGTGACATTTTCATCTTTTGCATTTTGTTCAGGCTGTTCTTGTTCCTGGGATGCCTTTATCTCTCAACATCCTCTGCACAAACCCTCAAATCACACAGTTACATTATGTTCGTGCATTGTTTGCAATGGGCAACTCTGTGTTATCGGGGAGGATGGACGGGCTCATTTGGCTCTAAATTTGGCTCAAAGGAGAACTGCAATGTGAAAATGAGACGTGCGCAGAATCTGATGCACCAAAAACAAAACCATGCATTTGCATTGTGACTCGACGTGTTAAGAATATGTGCTCAATGAAGGCAAACTACATTATATACAGTAGCTGTGATGCATTTGTGTCTCTGTATATGTTGTGTGTCTCTCTATTATATAGTTTCAGGGCAAAAGTTTGTACACCCCGACTTCAAAATTATGAAACCGCAAGACGTTTATGGGTGTTGGGTTTCACAGATGTGTGCGTTACAGTTTACAATCTTAACGTTACAGTGTACCTTGTGATTGTAAATAGTGAAACAATCCAAAATTATACTGGATTATACTCTGGGGCTAAAAAGTGCATGAAATTTTGTATTTTTATTTAGCAATGAATAAAAAGTTAACAAACAAGTAAAGACTGAAGCAACGTGCAACATAAATTAATAAAGAATAGCTTTTCCCTTTGTTTTTTTTTTCAAAAAGTGAAGTCTTTGCAGACGGCCTTTTACACACTGACATGTCAATGTTGTTCCATTCAGTTTTAATGGCCTTTAATGGGTGTACAAACTTTTGCACTCAACTGTATATAGAGAGACCTTTAAGGACTTTTTCAGGTCTCCTGCTGTTTGTTTTGGATTTTTTTCAATCGAAAAAACACCATCAAATCAACTTGGGATTCTGTTTTCCAGATAAACTGTAAAATAGAAGTATATTTTTTCATTTTTAAACCCAGAAACCGATGGGGTACAAACTTTTGTACTCAACTGTATATTGTGCCTAATAGCCAACACCACGTACTGAAGAAATATACTGAACAGTGTACTGCATGTTTTAGGCTATATTGTACGCCGCGTCTCTGTATATATCTAAAAGTGTTCTCAGGCTTTGGCCGCTTGAGCAGTGAGCAGATTGTGTTTTTACCTTCTCACGAGATCTTTTTAATTGCAGCAATACAATAGAATAAAATATTGTTTCAGTAGCCATTTTTACAATATAGATTCTTGGTGCCTTAACCTCCAGTGTGCAACTCAAGGACAACAGTGATGAGGAGAAAAAACAAGATGAAGTTTAAGATGAAGAAACCTTCCCTGGCTGGCACTGAGAATCATGGGTAATTGTTTATATCGGATAGTCCAGGACTTCCAGTTTATTTGGGTTACAAGTTAACAGCAAAAAGGATCAAACATAAAACATCTTAAACCACGCTTTAAAAATGTCTTTATTTTGTGTTGTATAATCTGTTCCTTTTTGCGCTTCAGTTATAATCAATGCACTCTTTATTGTAGATTTAACACGTCCACGATTTTTAAATATCTTTATTTTAATTTTTTAAATCTTAATAGCAAATTTATTTTGTGCATCAGCAATTCTAATTTAAACATGTTGATTTGAGCTCCAGATACTAGTTTATAGGTTTCAAGGTGATTGTAAACTCTATCTAATTCCTCCTTGGATTTCACTAATATAGTGATGTCATCGGCTAACGATTTTTCTAGCTAACATGTAGCTGTTAATGCTTTTTAACAGATAGTGTACCATGGAAACGTTACAGAACCATCCGAAACATCAACATTTACCTCAAATGTGTTGGTAAATTACTACGAAAATACTCCGCCTGAATAAAATGACACTAACCCAAGTTTGCGTTCCAAATCGCCATGTTGAGAAACAGCAACATTGCATCACAACTGGTGAACTCGTCAGAACTGTCGGACAAGGTGTTATGTGAAGGTAGCAATAATTTATAATGTGGTATTAATAATAACGTTTAATTTAACTCACAGACTCGTCACAAAGAAAATCACAACAGTCATTTGAGCAGCCCAGGACACCAAAAGCATGTGCTGAAAGGAAAAGGGGGAAAAAACACTGGCACCTTTTTTCTCCCCAAATAACACCAGAATGGGGTTGAAAGGTCAGAAAAGCATCTGGATCTCCAACCTGTTCCTCGCCCTGACCCGGTTCTCCTGAGACGAGCACCGAGCGCCGGTCATCTGTTTGTGTGTGTGATTGGTGTTCACACTCGCACCATCTCACTATCTTGCCCTGGCTGGCGTGAACGCCTCGGGTTCAGAGGTGATGTTCACAAGGGGAGCTCTGCTGCACCACTCGGTCTTGGCCACAGCTTCTTCTGTCATTGATAATTAAATGTAAGCTACGTGATTGGCCTGTTCTGGGCCCGTGGGTGGTAACCTTATTGCTAAAGGGAGGAAGAGAGCATCAGTCCATCTGTCTGCGCCGAAGAGGAAAAACACCACCTGAAATCAGGATGGCGAGCCGAACCTTCTGCTCCTCATCTTCTGCATTCGTGATGCTCACTTTATGTTGTAATGTACACTTTGGATGTGCTCTTATTGGCTCAACACCACTCAGGACTGTGATGTTATATTTTCGACTGTTTAGAACTGTGTAGTAATTGGAAAAGTGAAATTTACACAATGTTCCCCCTTTACCCAAAATGTTGTCGTTTAGCCAAGACATGTGTGGTGTCTGAAGTTAGCTTCTTTAGTTTTGTTCTGAAGCTTTAACACACTCACCTCAAAAAACATCAGGCTCAGTAACACCATTAGTACATATACAGTTTCATATAGCAGAATAAGTTTTTAAAAAAAGTTTAAAAAAAAAAGATTTAGCGGTGCAGCTACGCAAAATGGAAGACTGTGTAAAAGACATAAAGGCTTGGATGAATAGAAACAGAAATAAAACAGAAATACTGATGTTGGGAACCAAGTCTGCCCGCAATAAGGTCACTGATTTCATCTGAGAGCTTGATGGTTATTCTGTGAAACCAGAAGCTACAGTTAAGGATCTTCGTGGAACCCTAGATGCTGGTTTATCATTTGATGAACAGTATTAGCTCTTCAGTAAAAAGCCCAATAAAAGCAAGATGCTATACGTCTAATAGTGCATGCTAGTGTTATGCTAGTCGCAGACATTCAGAGTAGCAGTGCATTAATACAGGCTATATAAGCAAGCTAAAGATGCTCCAAATAGGCCCATGTTGTTTACCTTGAACATATATTTTATGTACAATTTTTGTTTAACAGACGAACATTATTATATTTCTGCTGTGTTCCTGTATGGAGTACAAATGAAGCATGATGAAGATATTTCATTAGCCTCCACCACACGGTAAACATCTGCTCGAATCAAAAATGGCAGGTTTAAAGGCCATTATTTTAAAAAGAGCACACATCAAACATGAAGGAACGCAAACATTTAGAAAAGAGCGAGCAGGAGGAAGGAGACGAGAGGCGGATATGAAGTACGCCGTGTCAGGAGTCTCTTCCCTCAGGTGTCTATTAATAATTGCCTGAGATAATAAGGTTTCAATCATTTATGTTCCATTTAGGTGTTCTAATTAGCATTCGAGGCAGAGTGAGAGGTAAAGGGGGAAAAAAGATTGAGAGTGAGGGATAGAGAGCAGGTGAAAGAGAGATGAGGGGAAGAGAGTAATGGAGGGGAAAAGATGAGAAAGATCGAAAAGCATGAGTGGCACGGAGGGATGGAGGAAGTGAAAGAGATGAGATATGGAGAGAGAAAAGCAAAGCGAGACAAGAGAGAAGGAAAGGGAGAAAGAGATATGAGAGACATGGAGAGAGAAATAGAGCGATAAAGAGAGAGGGGGGGATATATATATATGAGACAGAGAGAGGGAAATGATGGAAAGGGAGAGAGGGAGAGAAATAAAGAGACAAAAGGGATAAAGGGAGAGAGAGCAAGGATGAGGGGGTGAGAGGAAGTGATAGACATGAGATGAAAAAGGGAGAGAGAGATAATGAGAGAGGGAAAAAATGAGAGATAAAAAGAGGGCGAGAGATAAAGGGAGAGCGGGACAGAAAGGAGGTGAGAGAACGAGATGAAAAAGGGAGAGAAAGATAAAAGCGTAGGAAAAAATAAAGGGAGAGAGATGGAGGAAGAGAGGAAAAATGAAGGAAGATAAAGGGAGAGAGGGAAATGGGGAGGGGGAGATTGATGAACAGAAAGAGAAAAAGAGAGAGATGAAGGACCACAAGAGCAAGAAATATAGAGATGAACAGAGATGTGACGAGTGGGAAATAGACTTAAGGAAGAGAGAGATAGAGAGAGAGAAGAAGAGATGGAAACAGAGAAAGAAATAAAGGGAGAGATAGATGTAAAGTGAGATGAAGGGAGAAAAGCAAAGAGTGAGAAAGAGGGTGAGAGATAAACGCAAAGAAGGAAAGAGAGGGGAGATAGAGAGAGAGGGAGACAGAGAGAAACTGAGATGCAATGTGAGAGATGAAAAGACAGGGAGAGAAGGAAAGGGAGATTAAGAGAAAAAAGATAGAAAGATAAGAGAGAAAGAGAGAGAGAGAGCGATAAAGGAAGAAAGGGAGAGAAAGATTAGAGAGAAAGACAAAGAAACCGGGTGATGCATTGAAGGAAATAGACAGACAGACAGATAGAAAGACAGATAGATGTACTTGATTGAAGGGGAAATTTGGGCGAGAAAGGGAGAATGGGGGGAAGAGAGAGAAAGAAATGGAGAAAGAGAGAGATAATGTCTATAGAGAGATAGTAATGGAGACATCAGAAAGAGTGACAGAAGCGGGTTAGAGAAGAGATGGGAGACAGAAAGATGGAAGAGAGAGAGTGATAGAGACATGAGATGAAAGAAAGAGACATGGAAAGACACGAGAGAGTTAGAGAGACAAAAGCTAGAGGAAATGAGAAATAAAATGAGAGAAAAAGAAACAGAAATGGTAGGAGAGGGCAGATGGACAGTGCGACCTGTGTGTGTGTGTAGTGAGCGTTAATTGCTCTTCTCTTACACTTTAATTCTGCTGTGGAACTATTTATAGTCATATGCTGCTTTCTGCCTCCCGTCTGTCACGTCCTCGTCCACTCGTTCCTCCACCTCAGCCTACACACGTTTACCATCCCTCACTCTCTGACCCCCCATCCCACACCACTGCACACCTGCTTCACACACACACACACACACACACACACACACACATCCACCCACCAATTAAACTCTGGACCACACACACAGTCTCTCAGTGTAATGTGTTTTAGCAGCAGGACTCTGCACAGGGTTTACACTGAGCAAAGTCTTGTTAAGGTGTTATGTTGTGTTTATCTCCATGTTTGTCTAGAACATCAAATAGAAATATGTATGGAAAAATTCAATGGTAGTAAACATAATAATTGTAAAACTGTACATCTTCACTGTATAATTGTAAATCTGCACTGCAAATCTTTAATTACTCTGTAAAATGTGTAAATATACACCAATTTATTACTTTAAATCTGTATTACTGGACTGTAAATCCGTAATACCACACTGTGAATCTGTAGATCTGGAGATTTCAGGTGCATCTCTGTAAGTCTATACTGCAAATTTGTAACTCAGCACTGTAAACTAAATCTGTACCATAAATCTGCACTGTAAATATGTCATTTGTAATGTACATTTTATATTTACATTTATAAATGTAAATCTCTAAATTCTTCAAATTTGTAAATATACATTGTAATTTCTTACTGTAAATTTCAGATGCATTGAAATTCTGTAAATATGCACTGTAACCTCAGCTGTATATTTATAAAGCTGCCTTGTAAATTTGCACTGTAAATATGTAAATCTGCAAACATATGCACCAGTGTAAATCCACACTGAAATTCTTGAAATATATACATGACTGTAAATCTGTAGTGTAAACATTAAAACAATATTATTTATAGATAAAGTTACATTGTAAGTATGTATATTTGTAAGTGTCTATAGTGTAAGTGATATCAGTAAAGGCCTGTTTAACTAAAATATTAGTTATTAGTTAAATAAGTATTATTTATTTTTGATCATTCAAAATGATATCTGAGATTATTATAATTTTGAACTCCTTACAATTGGTATAAGTATCAGTGGTAGTTCATATCAGCTGGGCCCCATTCTGTATAATGTGTGTAACTTCGACTCTTTTGTTGCCCTTTGATGGATTCGCCCGGGTGTTTTGACACTTGTGTTTATGATCATCTGCTACTAATAGCTGTTAGCATAAATTATCAATGATTAGATTGTAAATTAATTACTGAAGTGACTGCTAATGGCATGATGAGTGTTTTGCATTCTGTGGTTCTGCTGTGGAACTATTTATAGTCATATGCTGCTTTCTGCCTCCCGTCTGTCACGTCCTCGTCCACTCGTTCCTCCACCTCAGCCTACACACGTTTACCATCCCTCACTCTCTGACCCCCCATCCCACACCACTGCACACCTGCTTCACACACACACACACACACACACACACACACACATCCACCCACCAATTAAACTCTGGACCACACACACAGTCTCTCAGTGTAATGTGTTTTAGACAAGGGATGGGTTAATGGATGGATAGATGGATGGATGAATGAGAAAGATGGATAGATGGCTAGAAAGACGAGTAGATGGCCAGATGAATGAATAGACTGCTTAATGGCTTGATGGACAGATGGATGCGATAGATAGATAGATAGATAGATAGAGTATGTATATAGAAGGCTAGACAGATGAGATGTATAGAATGATGGGCTAAAAGATGGATGGATAGATGGACGGATGGATCGGTAGATGGCTATATAGATGAATGGATAGACTGATAGATGAATGAATGAAATAGATGGCTTGATGGATGGATGATGTTTAAGGAGATAGAAGAGATTGGACAGATGGCTAGATTGATAAAGATGGATTAGATAGATAGAAGGATAGTGGATTGTTTTATATCTTTCTTATTATAAATTTTTTTGCTGGATTTGTGATATAAATAAAAAACTTGTAAATATTATAAAGAGGAGAAAGAAAAAGAGATGGACAGAGAGAGGAAAAACAGGAAGATCGGGATGAGTCAAAGATTCGAAAGCTGAAACAGAGAAGCAGATATGAGATAAGAGAGATGAGGGAGAGGAAGACAGAAACAACAGAGAGAGACAAATCGAGAGAGATAGAGGAGTTTTTACAGTAGCCTCATGGACTGACTTTGGAGTATGAAGAGTTCCCGAGGCGGATCGAAGCGCCTGTATATCCACCTCTATAAATCAGTGTTGGATGTCCTCCCTCCTGTGCGAATGAGGACACCTCGTCTATTATTTATGGCCTCTTAGAAAGCATGCGAGACACACTGTCACCAAAAATCCATTTACATCCTGATGTATGTGAAGAAACAGCTTGTGATGACAGCAATTTCAGGAGGGAAATTACCCCACACAGCCGAAAGAGGCCACTGCCGGATTGAGAGGGCGGCGTCGCCCTGATGATTGACAGCTCGCCTGAACACACAGCAATGTTGGAAATAAAGGGAATAATCGTGGAGATGGGATTCGAGGAGGCACGCTCACAACTCGAAGAGGCTTTAGATTGCGTGTGGGTGAATCGAGACCGAGAGGTGCGCCATAAAGAAACATTTAGATTGAAGTGCACTATAGAACTCCTCCTGAGTTACTTGCAGCACTTGTTTGGATCTTATTACCCTCCACGATTTGCAGAAACGGTATAATTTCTCGAGCATGAGCGCTCAAAGTAAAGCCGAGTCGAGTGTCTATGCCGGCAGGAGGTCAAAGCTGGGAGGAACAAGAGCCCTTGACACTCTGTGCCACCAAGGTTAAGTGTTCCAAACGCAGAATTATTCCCCCAAGTAGGACACAAAACTATTCTTATACGAACAAAAGAGCAGAAAAAAAGTTCTTTATTCCACCCGCAGCTGTTGGCCGCTGTTCAATATTCAAGAGGGATCGAGGGGCAGCTCCGCGAGAAAAGCCATAAATATGCATGAGGGGTAGATTCGACTGCCGCTGATAATAATAAGCCGTAAACAAAATGCATTTTTTTTCTTTACAATGCAAATAACTACGCCTAAATTAATTTCCAAATAGCAGATCTGACCTTCTCCCAGAGCTTCTCTCCTCTGTCCTCCGTCCGGCGGGAGTGAGAGATCTTTTTCACAGTCTCCGCATTATCTGCTCTCGGTATTCACATCGCGATGGCATCATTACGGCCTGCTCACTTCACCATAATAACTCCTTAAACGAGGGACTTTTTAGAGCTCACTCTGCCCGAGAGATATTGTGCTTTCTCTTTTTCTTCTTTACGTTTTTTTTTAAGGCCATGCATTACATTTTAGGACATTTCTATTCAGAAGGTGAACCGACTCGGATAAACTATGCAAATATAACACGGATAAGGATTATCTTAAATTATAGTGTCAGGAAAGTTGAAATGAACTCCTTTTTCTTCTCATGAGAGCTGAATAATAGAAGAACCATTGGCATTTCTATTATTATTATTATTATTAATAATAATATTAATATCATTGTTATAACACATGACTATTCACATTGAGAAGACCCTTTTTAATACTCAATACAACATCTACAGTTAGCTACAACTCCACGATGGCACTTGATGCTGAGGACTTGGTCCAGATCCTTTGCCATACTGGGTCATGAAGTTGGTGTGGCCCAGGTTCAGAGGACCAATAGATCAGTAGAGAGGATGTCTTGTTAAGGTTTACGCCTTCTAAGACACACCCATGTGTCTCAAAACTCAAGCCAAAAAAAGAATTCCAAGATGGCACATGCTGTTTCTAAGCTTTCAGTCCAGAACATACCACCACGTTGGGTGACAAGCCATGGTTCATTGAGTGGGCGTGGCTAAGGGCCAGAGAGGTCGAGAGCCTTCTAACACCTACCCACATGTCAAAACTCGAAAGCAAAGGAAACATTCCAGAAGCAAAAAAAATGCATCAGCAACATTAATTTTTTGTTCTTGCTTGCTTCCTTCTTTTCTTTCTTTTTCTTTCAGTTTCTTTCTTTTCTTTCATCATTCCTTCATAATTTCATAATTTCTTGCTTGCTTGCCTCAATGTTTCTTTCTTTCTTATTTCTTCATTTTATCTTTTTTTTTTTTGCTTACTTTACAAATATTTTTAGCAAAAAATGAACTCGATTTGTGAACATGTTGCCCTTATAGATGCTCTAAATAACCATCAAAACTCAACGTATCACGTGGTAGAACTTTATTAAACTGAGGACCTCAAGGCTGAAGCAAACTGTTATTGACACTGCATTAGTTTTTTTTAGGAGAGAATAAATACTGGATTAAACTAGAAAAGGAGGAAACCGGAAACAAGAAAAAGGGAACAGTTATGAAATTAACAACACAACAACTTTGGGCATTTTTTCGAGGTTGTTGTGTTAGAGTAAGTTTGAATGTTTTCCCCCCAAAACGAGACGTCACTTTCAAAATCGGGCTCTGACGACGAATGCCTGCGCTGATCTATATGGCAAAAACCCATGGCTGTTGAGTTAGCGGTTGATGCTAAGTGTAATTACAACAATTACAGTGTAATTTTAGCCGTACTGAGTAATTTACCAACACATCTTAGGGAAATGTTGATATTCATGACAGTTCTGTCTCCTTTCCACTGTCGTGTTAGCTACAGAAGTTTTTGCACCTTAGTGGAGCAATAAATGATCTATCTATCTATCTAGACATAAACATAGGAAGCAAGAGATTTAACATGTATAAATAAGTATATTTACACTTCATTGCCATTGGCAACCTAGTACAATTAGCAACTGTGCTTTTTATTAATAACTTTTATTTAGGTCATGTCTAAAACAATTCACTCCGATTTCCTAGGCAGCACCGTGACATCTCACTTTGCCACAAACTCTACAAACTCTTCTGAACTTTTGATCTGAGGCTCCACCGAAACATTTTTAAAGCTAAACAAACATTTATTGTGAAAAGGACCTGAAACGACGTCGGCTTTGATCACGACAAACACGTAAAGCAGTATTTCTTCAAAGATTCAGTAAAGAGCTGCTGTCTCTCCTGAATGAGTCCTCAGAATGTAAATGCTCTCAGACGTGGGAATTTTCTCTTATGCAGTACTTATGTCACGTGGAACTGACAATGTTTTTCCATCTTTTTCCTGAGGGGATTTGGGCACTACAGTATTACAGCATTCCCAACGGCAAATCTCTTCCCGGCTTGTACGTCTCTGTTGTTGCTCCCTCGGGCCAAAATTCTCTTCTTGTGTGCTAAAATAAAAAAAGGGGACACCTTTTTTAACAGCAGAAGAACAGACACAGCTGACGAACAAACAAGCTGATGTCCTACAACATTGCTGAAAAGCTCAGTAGGTTCGAGTCGTTACTTACGCTAGATTTAGAAATGCAAATCTTTTTTTTAGCAATTACTTTTCATTATGGTCTCAGTAGCTGTGTGCTTAATTAACATCTATTTACAGCCGCTCACACACTCACAAAGTCAACGTGATCTCATGCAAAATGGCAAACTAATGATTAAGGATAATGATAGAGTATAAAAAAACATTGTGAAGTGAACCTGAATGAAAAGTGTACGCATCATTAACACATCTAGCTCTCTGAGGCATGTGATGTCAGACTACCAACCTGATTGGCAAAACTTACAGGAATACATGAATGAAGTAATTAAATATGCCATAGCTAAACCCCGCCCCTCTCCATAAGCGTTACCAATCAGAACTTTAAACACTAGTCTATCGTGTTAACATCAGTTTATTCTGAACCTCTTCCCCGTGTGCTTATATTCTGCATGTGTGTGTGATCACTGGCAGCTCAAGGGTTAAAGAAGCATTACACCATAAAATACCCAGCATGCACTGTTCACTTTTCTGTTCTTTCTTTCTCTCTTTTATTAATTTTTTCTTTCATTTTTGCTTACTTCTTTTCAGTCTTTTCTCTTTTTTCCTCAATTTTTCATTTCTTTCTAGCTTGATTACTTCTTTTCTGTTCTTTCTCTTTTCTTCATTTTTTCTTTCTTTCTTCCTTTCATTCTCTCAAACATGTCATCCCCACCATGATCACTCAATCCTGACTTTAATGTATAGGCTAATAAACACATCAGTGCTGTTAGCTGCCGTGGTGTAGCGCTTAGCTTAATCTCACTGCTCGTGGAAATAACACTCTTTAAAAGAGATTACAATTCATTTGAAGAAAGCCTGCAGAGTGCAGCGTACGCAGGGGTTAAAAATACGAAAACCTGAAATCTATAGGCTTTTTTTAAAAACAGTTTCCCTGAAAGATGTTGAAAAAATGTCTAGCGGCTATAGGAAAGGAAGTTACAGATAGAACCTTACAGTTCTAAGGTCTCTATTAAACCTTATTTTATAAGAGTACATGCTTGAATTGGATTCTGCCTCAAGCATCTGCCAAATTAAATAACTGAAAATCGGTGTACACTTCACTAAAAACTCTACAAATATTGTAATATTACAACATTGCACATTTTAATTTATTTCTCTTAAAAACTTTTTTCTTTCTTTCAAAAAACCTTTTCTTTTCTCTTTCTTTCTTTCTTAATTATTTCTAATAACTTGTCATTGTATCATGAAAAATTCTTATCACACATCTTGTTAACGTAGAAGAAAATTCAGAAACCTTAAAAGATCGAAGTGCTTTACTGTTTGAAGAAGTCGGGGTTTGTTGATGGCGCTTATTTTTCCGAGTGTGTCAGATTGCTCCGAGTGAAAGTGCTCCTCTGTGATGCTTGAATGTTTCTTGAGGGTCTAAACACTGAGACACAATCAAACTGGAGAGGTCTCTGACAGACAAGAAGGTGAACAGATCCATGTTGATGAGTTTCGGTCAGTTTATCAAATATTTGACCAGTTTTTCTCCCTGCAGAATGCAATTTAAATACATCAATTAACAACACACTCTCATAAATATACGTCACAAATTAAGAATTCTTCCCCTACAGCTGTTATGTAAAGTGTTCATTAGCTAAGGTTAGGTTAAGGGGCGGGGCCAGCGCTCAAAGCTTTAGTTGCAACTTGTTTCATATCAAATACAACTAAGTAACTCCCTCTATAGAATTACTACGACGTTTATATATACAGGCCAATTTAGTGAGACGTAATTGTGACATTTTTCTGTTTTGCTATAGCGAGATAAAGACAAAAAGGAAAAGGGAAAAGGGAAAAACAGATCAATAAATAGAGAGAGATACTAAGAGAGAGGAGACCTATTAGGAAAGCAGTAAAAGATCATGCGATTGATTTCACATATATTTTCACAGAGAATTTCTACAGAGCTCAAGTCTCATTTCCTGATAATAAACAACTTCACATAAAACTAGTGAATAATATGTTAATGCTATGTAGAATTGTGCGTTTTGTCAAAATCCATAGTTTTGTATTGTTGTTGTGTTTTTGCCCATTAATACTGTGGTACTACAATACCCAGCATGCATTACGCAAATCTTCTTTTTTAATTGTTTCTCTTTTGCTTGCTTGCTTACTTACTTCTCTTTCTCTTTCCTCATTCTTTCTTTTTTCTTTCTTTCTTGCTTGCTTACCTCAATATTTCTTCCTTCTCTTCCTTTTTTTTTTCTTTCCTCCCTACTTTTTCTTTCTTTATTTTCTTTCTTTCTTTCTTGCCTCAGTTGCCTTCATGACTGTAAACGACTAAAGGCTGGTTCTTTCTTCATCAGACGTACTTTCCTTCCATTCATTCTTTAGCTCTTTTTTAATTTATTTAACTTTTTTTCTTTACTTCCTTTCTTATTTCAAATTGTTATCTGTCCTTTATTTCCTTCTTTCTCATTTTCACATTTCTTTGTTCTCTCAAGTTCTCTCTTTTCACTTTTTTAACTTCATTCTTTCTCTTTTATTTCTTCTTTGCTTTTATATTCTCCCCGGGTGAAACTGAATCGGCCGAATCACACGTCCGAAAGACTCGGCTCGGTAAATTTAACCGAACATCCCATCACTAACCCCAACTCCAAAGAACAGAAGATGAGGTGTTGAATATATAAAGTAAGTGCAAAAGTGGGATTTGGAGAAAAGACACAGCATGACTAAAACAGGGGGATACTTATACAGACACTAATCGGTCGACAAACAAGACACAGGTGACATGAGACAGGGAGGAGACCAGACAGTTCCATGGCAGGGAAACCGTGACAACTTGGTGGACATTATAACAGCAAATCCAAAATTATTGGCATCCTTCATGAAAATGAATGTATGAAATGACATGCAATGAGTGATATTTTGAGCTTAAACATATAGGGACACTGTAAATACAGTATTTATTACAATATATATATATTTTAAACATAAGTTTTTTTAAGTAGTACAATTTTTCCTTTTTCTGCAAAACACTGTTTTCAAATTGTTGAAGTGAAAATTTTGTTTCCTTGTGTAATGCTTATTTTATGCAATCATTTTTCATCCATTTCCCCTGAAAGGTGTCAATAATATATTCAGGGGTTTTTTTTGTTGGTAAAATTTACTTTACAAAACTACAAATACACAATGATATAAGCAGTATGACAACACTGGTATATTGTTATAATACTGCAATAGGGTTTTAACAGTGAATCAAATCCAATTTAAATGTCAATATGGTTGTAAAATTGAAACCACTTTATACTGTTTCATAAAATGTGTTTTTGTATGTCTGTGTGTAAGAAATGTACATTTTCCCCCGCGGTGCTTGTGTGTTTAAGTGGAAAATTTGGCCGTGGTGCATAAAATATAAAAAACGTTTAGAGCTTCTATAGCTTTTGATCATTTGAATATTATTTGGATTTAACTTCAAATGAGCAATTAGCATTTCACAAAGTGTTGACCTTTTCCTCTGGGTAGAAGGGCAGACGCTGGAATAATTGAAAATGTAAATGCGGAGGCATATTAATTTGATCTGCTTGGTTAACTGAGCTTATGTTGTTAGTGTTTTTTTTAACCCAATGCCATTGCTAAAGCTAGAGTGAATAGTACATACACTTACTTTAAAGAGTAATTACACTCTTAGTAGTTTTATTTTTTTACTGAAATGTATTGTTTCTAGATGATATCAATCGTGTTTAAACTTTATACACATCTTTCCAAACTCTCAAAATGACATAAAAACCATCTTCAGTTCCTCCACCATAGCGTCCCTCATGGCTTGGGACTCAAGTACTGATGCCGAGTCCACACCGTTTTTATGTTTTGGACTTTCCGCTTGGGCCTTCATGTGCTCACACTCGCTCTCGTCTCCATCTGGGTGCAGAAACTTACGGCTCTGATTAATGCTCCTGCTCGAGTCCATGTATTTATTTACTTATTTATTCTCTAAACTGATAGCTTGTCGGTCGTACCCTTTTTTTCCCTTCTCAAAAGTCCAATTATGCCTCCACAAAGCAATCCATCATTGAAATGAAGTCGACTGCGGAGCAAAATTAAACGTGTCAATTGGAATTAGGGAGGTTTGCAGTCTAAAGGAGAGATGGCAGTGACGCGGCTCGCTGATGAGTTTACTTAAAGCGTGGCAGCGTTTAACACACGGGCGGGCTGGCCCATAATTGGAAAAATGTCAATGCTGAGAAAAGATTAGCGTAAAAAAGGTAAAGGAATGAAAAATAAATAAATAAAGCCATATCATCAAATGTCGACGGATTTTCTAAAGTCCATTTCCGGGAATAAAAATCTGATGCAAGTTCACTGCAAGTGTGTTGAGAAACTAATTAGCAGTCATTAGCGTCTGTGCATCTTGTGCACATATTTTTAGTTCATAGTTTTAGTTTGTGTATCTGTGCTTCGTAAACTCCTTATCAGTCGCTTGCATGGCTGAAACTAATTACTTTGATGTTTCACGGCCACAATCACGAACGCACAAATGCAGGGAAATGAAAACATGAGAACGTGCACTTAAACTTCTTTGATGACTTTGAAGGAAACTTCAGGCGTCTGAGAAACTGCGATGAGAATGAGAATGATTGTCGTAACGTGTGGTAAGGTGTCATTTACCACCTGACTCGGCCTGCAATATTTCATCAAAAACGCCTTAATGAATTCCTTTACCTTTGATTAGAGGTCATTTGTCTGATTACGCTGTGATTGGCGCTATGATTAAATTTGAGGGTAAGGCTACGAGTAACGCTGAGGGAAAAATGATGAATCTAACCTGCAGTCGGGTCGCGACACCATGAACGATTTGACGAGATCTATTTTAGCGCCCGAGCCTGGCGATCTGATTTAAACCTGTGATTGCACTAATTGGTATTCATGGCTCCCTTATGTCTCTACAACATGTAATAATGGTCTGACAGTCACAGGGGAAATAACTCGGTACACGGCAGAAGGTACGAGTCCTTACAATCTGCGGCTCACACACACATTTGAAACCAAGTGGATTCAGGAAAATAAGTAAGTAAGTAATCTTTTATTTGTATAGCACTTTTCAAAAGCCTGCTTCACAATACTTACTAAAAGTAAGACACATAAAGCTATAAAACAAGGTACAATAGTCTGATAAAACTTATCTAAAACAGATTAAACAGGTAAAACGCTACCACTAAGAGCTAGTAAGAGCAAGAATGTAAAACATGGGTTTTAAGACGTTTCTTAAAAATGCTTACTGAATCTCATAACAGCAAATGCACAGTTCCCCTTTTTGCTTTAACTTAGTCCTTGAGATAGCCAGGAGCTTGCTTTAAGACCTAAGAGACCTCAAGTTATTACAAAGACACAGCAATTCATGATGTAATGCCTGCTACGTGAGCACCAGCAATTTAAAATTAATTCTAAAATTCACTAGTAAACTGTGAAGCGAGGTGAATAAGAAGACGAGCTGCTGCGTTCTGGACTAACTAGACACAATACAGAGCTTCTTAAATCCGGCGTATCTTGCTGATCTTCTGAAGCAGTACAGCCCATCCCGAGCGCTTCACTCAGCTGAGGCAGGTCTACTGTTAATCCCGAGCATCACTCACAGCTCAGCCGGTGGAACATGTTCTTCTTACATCACCCCTAAACTCTGGAACAGTGCTCCAGAGAACGTTAGGAACGCTCTAGGAACAAATTCAGTCTGGTGTCTCTCTCACTGCTCCCTACATAGTGCCCTATACAGAACACTCTATATAGTGAACGAGTGACTAGGGCTGGGTGGTGTCCCTTATTCTTTACGTAAACCAGTATATTAAGGCTAACTTGGAAGTTTCTTCCCCCCCCATTTCATTGTAAACTTAGAAGCTTGGAGTTTTTATTTTACACAGATTTGCAGGTTGCATTAATGTTTTTTATTGTTCAATTTTTGGAATCGAATGCTTCGTTGTTTCCTCATTGGTTCAGTGTAATAAATAGAAATCCTGAAAATGATAAATAATAATACTGCATTTTGATTGATCCGTGCTCTTCTCTAGAATATTTTACTTTTGTTTATTTTTAGCACGTGCAACAATCTGAATGGAGATAAAACGTCTGTAAACTCAGTAGTTGCTGTTCTTAAGGGATACGTTCCTCATGTAAGTTGCTTTGGAAAATCATAAAAGCGGTTTTATTAAGCGGCTTCACCCACGTTCTAAAAATATTTGTGTTTCAGCAGGCACCTGTCAGATCAATAGTGTTGAACAGGTTATGCCTGATTTTTCTTCAAGCAGCAAGCTGCAACCTGCGCATGTTGAGTAACTGGCACTCAGGGTCTTATTTTATTTTACCCATCATGATTAATCCTGAGCATCACTCACAGCTCAGCCGGGGGAACATGTTGTTCTTATATCACCCCTAAACTCTGGAACAGTGCTCCAGAGAACGTTAGGAACGCGCTATAGCTCTATAGGAGTTTTAAATCCAGATTAAATATGTGTTTAATTGAGTTTATTCACAGTTATTGGGTCTTTTATCTTGTTAAATAAACTTTTCATGATTTATACACTAACACTATAATTATATTAATTCATTAGTGATTGTTCTTTAATGTTCTTTATCATAAACACTTCGTTTT
>JAOUQW010000034.1:471407-483229 GCA_028565825.1 Olivaichthys viedmensis
TTGTATGCACCATGAATGTTGGTGTAAACAAGGTCCAGTGTGTTTGCTCCACGGGTCGCGAAATTCACATGTTGGTAGAGTGTTCCTGATGAAGCTCTGCACACTCTTACCATCTTCTCAACCAGCTTCATGAGCGAGCTTCACCCAGGAGCCTTTTCTTAAACTTTTCTAATAAACCGAGTCACTTGTTGTTCTGCTTCTCCTCACGCTCTAAATCATAAACTACTGGTTTTAAGTAAAAGCTACTTATTTAAAAACTACATTGGAATTCAGAAATAAATGTAAACATGGGCGTTAACTTCACTATTTACATTTGTCTTAGAAACAAATTTCAACCATAAACCTTTAACAAAATGTCTTTAAGACAATGAAAAATATAGATTCACGCTAGTGTCCAAACTTTTCACTGCTAGTGTAATTATAAATAATTGTCAGAGATGGAGGGACGTCAGGGAGATGTTCAAGCTGTTTAGCTCATCAGGATTTCGGGGTAACGGTTCATTATTTTAAGCTGAGCTTGGTTCACATTATTGGTTTTATTGAGACACAGTAAAAAAGTAAAAAAATCGTCTGTAATATCATTTCAGAAAACCGTCAGTTGAAACCCATCTGGTGCCAACACCAAGGTAACCAACTTAAACAGCACTGATGGAAATAAATGCACAGTTATTTTAGACCGGATCCCTGAGGATAATCCAACATGGTTCGTTTTCAGTTGTGCAATCATCAAAAGTTGGGCTGGGTACAGAATTTGGCGCATAACGCCGTGTTTTATAGACAAAGCCAGAGTTTACTTTGCATGTAGTAAGTAAAAATGGTGTTTCTGTGCCATGGTAGCTCTAGGGGGCAACAAGGACAGTGTTAGTTTAGCTTTTTAGGTTAATGTACTAGTGACCAGAAGGTTGTGAGTTCAAATCCCAGGACTGCCAGAGAGCCAAAGTTGGGCCTTTGAGCAAAAAACCCTTAACCCTCAACTGAATGGACTGGATTCTGCCTCACCTGTGAGTGGCTTTGGATAAAAATGGTCTGCTGAATGAATAAATATACAGGTGAGTGCAAAAGTTTGCGTCCCACATGGTTCCTGGGTGAAACCAAAAAGTAAAATGTACCTATTTTATTAAATAGGAAGTTTATTAAATTACACCTGGTTGACCTTGGCCATTTTAAATATTTAATCAATATTTAACCTTGTTGTGTGCGATTGTAAATATATTAGCAAACCATTCTGATTGGTTAATATTAGGATGAGGGGCAGGGTTAGTGCTCAAAGCTTTAATTACAACTTTATTTATAACAAATACAATTAAATAAATTTGACTCATTTACTGTAGCGTTATTATACATTTGCATGAGATCAGGTCGGGCAGGACTGCACGATAACGACTAAACTTATAATCACAGCTATTTTGTTCAATATTAATATCACATTTATTTAGTTTTAATGCATTTTTTAATGCACTTTATCATTTGAAATCAACAGAGGAAAGTATACAGCCTTTTTTTTATGATTTACATGCACATTATAAGCCTGTATCTCTTTACATGTATACATTATTAATCAAAAATAAGAAGCTTCACATTAATAACAACTGCGTGTTAATCTTTCAAATGCTGAATAGAAACACAAACAAATAACCACAATATATAATATATGATTAGGAAGATCATAATTTAATTCACCAGAATCAATAGAAAACAATATCTAACTTTAGCTAAGCTCACCAATATCACAGTCGATTATGTTTAATTAATCGAGGATTCAAAAGATTGCCATCACAATTAAAATATGATTACTCGTGCAGCCCTATTAGTACTTTATTTCCAGGTTGATGTTACTTATTATTTCTTGTTTGTTTTCTGATGTCTGTCCTTTCACGCGACACTGTTGTAACTGCTGTGTTTCCCGAGATTTAAATCAATTAAATTAAAAAAGAAACTCTCACCAGGCTTGGCAGAGAGAGAGAAGGAAAGAGAGAGAGAGAGAGAGAGAGAGAGAGAGAGAGAGAGAGATATTCTGGCACCATTTAGCCAAGTTGGCATGCGGTCATAAATCCTCATCAAAAGCAAAATGTCTTACTTGTCATTCAGAGCTCATGGCTGAAGGCTTTTAATGAGCGCCAAGCTCCTGTGCATATGTTCATAGTGACGGCTGATCTGCATGTAACCCTCGTTGTAACGCCAACATCAAACTTTTACACACACACACACACCACCATTAGTTGCACTCATATGACAAATAAGGGTTTGTTTTTGTTGGCTAAGCTTGGCTCGAGTAGCAGGAGAAATTAATCTGCTAATATATCCAGTGATATTCCGGCGCTTTACAGAACGCCACTTGACCTCCAGAGTGCCGTTCACTTTCCTGCGAGGAAATTCCTCAAGTCGCCATTCGTCTCTTTACACAAATGTGTCAGCTGAAATGAATCGCTGTCCATTTTAGTCCTTAGAGCTCTCTACTGTACGTGAGAAACCGAGCACCATTAGCTGGAGTAAATAGAATTTATCACCCTTAAACTTCGGTACATGTTTGATGGACAAGCAGTACAAGAGGGTGGAACGATGAAGGATGTTGTCGATATGTTTTTGCAATCAATCAGAAAAATGGCACAGGTTCAGAACCAGTGGAGTTTCCTTTTCTATATTTTAATGTGTGTTTTAATTGGAGTGATTTTATGCAACAACAAAAAAATGTTTTACACCTTTGAAATGTTTGTGTCAGCGATGGAAGCGGAAACTATCAAGAAGATTTTACAGACATCGTCAAAAATGTATTTCTGATATGTGAAATGTGTTTGAATGGGTTTTTTTCAACATGCAAAATATGAACGCAGTTAGACTATAAACAAAAAAATGAATGAATGAAGCCACCACATTATGCAAAAAGTTAAACATTATACATAAATGGAGACTTTGATTTGGTGATTTTGGGGATATCTTACAAACATCATCATTTTAAATCAACAGAAGAAACTATACAGCCTATACTTTCTGATTTACACGCACATTATAAGCCTGTATCTCTTTACATGTGTACATTACTCATTAATAATAAGGTGCTTCTTAGTCACATTCAAAACTCATTTATTTTAAAAATGGCTGAATATGAACACAATTTGACTCTAAACAAACAAACCAATAAAATGGCACCACGGTAACTAACATATGATGAGGAAGATTGTGATTTAATGCACAAGAGTCAATAAAAAACAATATCTAATTAGCTAGTAATTAGCAAATTTTAGCTAAGCTCACCATTATCGCAGTCGATTACATTTAATTCATCGACTGCGATTGAGATCACGATTAAAATACGATTAATTGTGCAGCCCTTTTGGTCCTTGATTTTTTTTTTTAGGTGGGTGTTAAGTGGTGTTTTAAATTTTTTATTTTTTTATTTCTGTCCTTGCACTTGACACTGTAACTGGTGCGTTTTTTCTTTTTCTTTTTTCTCCTTTTTCCGCTTGTTTATCAATACATGGAATGTTGCAAAAAGATTGCAAAAAAAGTACTGCAATTATGCATAAATCAAGTGTCACGTGACAGGAATTTTATCACAAAGCGATAAAACACCAGCAGGTGCAGCTGGACTGAGGAACATTTCTTAGTTTAATTTTAAGAAACAATGTTGTCTGTTTTTTATGAGAAACTACAGTACATTATTTTAGTGTCATGTGACCAGTCACTTGCATGGACCCTTTTTGCGATATACATTAAAGTCAAAGACAAAAAATGACATCATGATGTATGCGTATTTTAACACATTCTCGTTTCATCACTTGCACTTTATGCGCATAAAGTCGATGAAAAAGCGTTGCTCCTGTCTGATTCGTTTGCTGTTTCCTTCTCTTTCTCTCTGCTCCTCGAACACAGGGTCCTCCTCGCTGTCCTTTCTGGCTGTTGCGTTCTCATCGTGCTCTCATTTCCAGTCTAAACAAATGGATGAAATTCCCCGAGCGAGCCCCGTCTGTGTGTTGGATGCGCTCCTTCCCCCGCCGTCCTCGTGTCCTTCTCTGTATTAATAACACCTCAAGAGAGACTCTGGACGTCAGGTTCACCTCAGGAGGAGACGTTGCGAAGCTAAATGGAGCCTGAACCTGAGAACAGACCTACCTTTCCGTAGCGAGAGGGGATGCTCGGAGCGATTAAGCCAAACTTCAGTAATGTGGAAAACAAATGGAGGGTGGGGTGACGGGTGGGGGGACGTCCCCGAAGAATGGGCTCGGCAGCAATGCATCGGACCGGGCCATAAATCTCAGAAACCTTACCCCTCTCAGAAAAGAGAGCAAACTTCTTTCCTCTCCCTGTTTTCCTTCAAAAACATAGAGGGCATAAGAGTCGACTAATTAGAAGTGAAGTTTATGGAATACGCAGCGGGCCGTTTTTGTTGTGTGTTTAGAGGCCTCACAGCCAAGTTTTGTTTTTTTCTTCCCTCCAATCTGGCTGATGCAACGGCGAATCGCTAAGTGCATCCGTGGAATTTTTCAATTTGAAGTTGCCGCCAACACGGATTCAGATAAAGACAAATTAAGTTTACGCTCCCGCTCCGGAGCGCTGGGATTAGTGGTAATAAAGATGCATTAGGAATCGGAATAACGCTTCTTGCCAATGCGTCTTGCGTTCGTGGGTCCGCGGGGAAGGAAAGCACAAGCAAATCTCTCGCTACGGCCTCCTCGTTGTCTCCTGTCCATCAAATAGCCTGCATATGATAATACAGTGTAGCGTGTTGGGCGTTGGAAGTGGCACAGGATCCGTCCTCTCGGCGGAACCAAGCCCCATCTGTTATGTCTAACACCTCGAAATTACTGCCGGGCTCCTCCTGTGGACCACTTATTCTAATATTAGTAAAAATAGATGGGCTTGTACCGAGAAGATGGCTTGTTGTTGACATAAGGCTAATGGTATGTCATTGTCTACCTCTGGAGAGAATGAATCCCGTCATGTACTTTTTATTTTATTCCCCTGTAAAATAGTGGAAGTGCGGATGAAAGAGGTGCGAATGAATCACAAGTCTTGATTCATCTGTGGTGAGGAAGACTATAAACCTGACATGATCTGCTCTTTATGTTAAGATTAGGGACAACAAAACATGAAGATCTTCACTGGACCTGCAGACGATGGATTTTTCTTCTCCTATGGAAGCTATGGAACATAAAGCACTTTTCCTCTTCTTCTTCTTCCTCTTTTTCCCTATTCTTCTTTTTTTCTTCTTCTTCTTCATCTTCTTATTCCGGAAGCTATGTTCAAGTGGAACATTAAGCTGTTTTCTTCTTCTTTTTTGTCTTTTTCTTCATCTCTGGAAGCTGGGTTGAAGTGGAAAATAAAACATTCCTCTTTTTTTCTTCTTGTTCTTCTCCCATGGAGGCTATAAAGCACTTTTCCTCTTCTTTTTCTTCTTCTTTGTCTTTTTCTTCAAGCTATGTTCAAGTGGAAAATAAATCAATCCTTCTTCTTGTTCTTCTTTTTCTCATCTGGAAGTTATATTTTAATTAAAATTCTTTGTCTTTGTCTTCTTCTCTGGGAGCTATTTTGTAGTGGAAAATACAACACATTCCTTTTCTTCTTCTTTTTCTTATTCTCCCACGGATGCTATGTTTAAGTGGAACATAAAGCAGTTTTTTTTTCTATTTATTTATTTATTTAAATGTCAGAAATCTCACCCTAGTCCTTAGTAGTCATCCCTGTGGGTTTGTTTGGTGCCTTTCTGCCTCCTTTCAGTATAAAAAGTGAAAGCATCTTACCGGACTCTGTCTCTTAAGCTATGTCAAGTAATTTTAAATACACAAAAGCGGTCCTGGTTAAAACGTCACATGCCATTTCGCGGCTCGCTGGAGTCGACCGAGCGGTCTGCAGATTAGTTACGAGTCGAAATTCTCATTCTCCCTGGAGGCTTCGCCCATTCACACTGGTCATTTGGGTTTGCCTGGCCTCATTTGCCGGTTAATTGCATTCTATACTTGAGCTAAAGACCTGTCATCTGTTTCTGTGGGTCCATTTATCTTACAAATAACCTACACCGTACCTTGCTAGGCCAAAGACATTTCCGTTTTATATGCAGCAGATTTGGGGAAGTGCTCGGCCTAATTCGGGTTTTTCCCATTCTTAGTAGCAACAGTTTGCAGAGATTTCTTTCCAGTTATAAGGCATTTCAGATATCACACAAGAGGCCAAACCTTGCTCTCATGTCTTAGCAGAAATGGTCAAATTGTCAATCCTGTAGCTCTAATACTGCATTTACACATTGGTGATGGAAAGAACAAAAAAGGTATTCTGTGCCTAATTGCAGAATTGATGAAATCGGCGACAATATGCAACCAATGGCCGCATGGGGATTTTGTAATGTGGTGTGATCAGTCTTTCTTTCTTAGGCCGGGGTTTTACTTGTTTTTAACTGCGTGTACACAAGATGGCTGCCGCACGTATCCTGCATTTGTTTGGCGCGTCCAAAATAATTAACACGACAGGTGCGCATGGTGCAATACCATATGTAAACAATGGGGGGCAATATAGCGCGATGTCATGCAATGTCCACAACAGACTGAACAAACCCGGAGCTGTGTCTCAAATCACACACTTATGTACTATTCTATAAAGTTATGATGTATTAACACTAAGCGATTTCACTATTACGGTTAATGTTTCAATAAAAAAAACGAAAGGTCTAAAATCTTTTAGACTAGTAAATACTTTTAAATGTAAGGTAAACGATTTGAGACGCAGCTCATGACCACAATCACAATGACGGCGTAAAGTTTTAAAGAGAAACGAACACAGAGTCCATGTGTTTAACAATTATGTGTCCCAGAAACCGCTACACATTGTACAGGTCGTTATGGAAACCTGTTGGACAGGGATGTCTCGGCTCTGACCTGCCCTCTAGTGGACATCGCTTTTAATCCTGCAGATGTACAGAAAGTACGCAGGCGAGTGTGTGAATGATGACGCTTGCGTAGCTGCTGCGCCTTACACCTAACTGTTACTAAAACAAAGGATATGGGTGGTGACTTTAGGAGCTCTGTCATAAACACCAACTGTCATAAAAGGCTCTACGATTGAGTCGGTGGACAATTATAAATATCTTGGTCCTGTGATACTGTGTTTGGAACCCAGTGTGCACTTTCTTTTTAAGAACGAACAGCAGCTCTTTTTCCTCCTGCAGAAAATGAATTATTTTAATGCTTGTACATCTACGACTTTTAGTTTTATTGAATCAGTTTTAACATTTAGCATGGTATAGCAATCGCAACTAATAGTCTTGTCAAAGTGGATAGTAAAATGACTGAAATAAGTCAGACCCAGCTTTCTGACATTTTACAGTGGTAAATGCATGCAGTGCAGAATATATTAAAGTGATGAGGATTAGCATCATCAATGATTAGCAATGCTGATGAAATTTAAAAAATCACTATTATTATTAAAATTATATATATTTTTTTCTGGTGTTGTTGTAATTGTTTGTAATGGTATTTTTGTTTTACATATGTTCTGGATATCACAATGTAAATGGTCCAAATGGTTAAACAAGTGACCTGTGACTCATTCTAGACGTGTTTGATGTGTCCTATAGGAATCTGGTGGTAACAGGCTGGTTTAATGGGTGTTTAATGGACTCTATATATTTTGTATACCAATAAAACCATTAGATCCTGATGGTAAAATGTTGAACACAAACCACTCCTTATTAGGAAGGGAAAGCATTTTTTTCTCAGCAGGGTTTATGGACTAGTAGTTTCCAGATTTTGTAATCCTGATATAATTAAATATAATACTGCGTTTTATTTCATGCGCTTGTTTCCGTAGCAGCATGAAGCACCTTATTGGAGGTGTATTAATTGCAGATATGAAACAATCCGGCCGTCGCTCACCGAGGGTCTGTCTGCCAGCTGCAGCTGCTTTTCTCCAACGTTCATCACTGTGATTTGGGTCTGAAGAAGTGCGCACTTCAGGCTGTGGGGGAAAGGACGCGGGGGATCCAAATGTTTTACCGCCCCATAACCGATCGCTAAATAATCACGCGCCGCACGCAGCCTGCGAGTCTCTGTCCTGCTTCGCCTTTATTTATCTGTCCTCTTTCTCGAGCGGAAGCTCGTCCTACTGCGCGCACAGCCCTCGTTCTCGCTAATTATGCAAATGACACGTTAATGAGGTGTAATTCGGAATTCATAAAACAGCAGGGATAAACCGCTAAAAGACACGGCTTCTTAATGAGCGTGAATGGCGGCTTCATCATCGAGGGGACTGCAATGCTAATTGTTTAACTACCACTGTTTCTTAAACGCAGCTCGTTTGTTCCCAGGCCGGGGATATGTTTACCATGATTTGGATCGTTTCTTCTCGAACAAGCGAAGTCTTTAACTCAGTTAGCCAGACGAGGTCATTTTGGCATTAGCAAAAAAGATGCATGCTAATGGCTAAACCAGCTAGAGCCCAGTAATAACCCAATAAATTAGCAGCAGGCACTAAGCGACACTCTTAAACGCAAACTGTAGAGCAGGATCATTTAAAAAGCAGATGGATGCAGGTGTCATTTATATTGAGTTGCCAGTTTATTAGGTCACTTTGTAGCTAAAAGAAATGAGCCCACATTAGTTATGCACTGCTTTTCAGCCCCTGCTTTACCCAGTCAATACCTGAACATGAGACAAAATGCTTATTCATTCATTTGAATGAATGAATTACAAATTAATTCATTAATTCACAAAATTACACATCGACATTACATAACGACAAAATTACACATCTATGAAGCCTATACTAAATGAACTGAGGTCGGTATTTAAGCTCTCGCTAGCTGGCTGATCCTAGCTAAGCTAATGCAGCAATGTTGTCACTCTAAATTATTCTCTTTAAGCATTTTATTTTGACAGGTATAAGACAGTGGAACATACCCCTGACAGTTGCAGGAGCCGATGTAATTCATCTACGTGCTAATTCTTTCTTATTGGGAGTCTATTTTTTATGTTAGCTACTTATTTATTTATTCGTTTCTTCAAAATTTGGGACGTTTTTTAATTTGTAATCATCCAACGAATTGTATTAAATTATTTAACTTTGGTAGACTTTTTAAAATCTTTTGGTAGACTAAACTTTATATCCTACCTGTTTACAATAAATGGGTCGATCCCTGAAGGGCAAAAAGGGGAAGGTCGCCATGTTTCGGTTCCCTTTGGAACATGTCATGCTAAATGTCGATGCAGCTGCACTGTGTTTGTTATTAAGTCTGGTAATTATGCTTCCCATCATACAGATAATAGCTCAATCTTTTGTATGGAGCAGTTGATTAACATTTTATTGCACTTTTATGTATTTCAAAGATTGTAAGGTTTGGTTAAAATGTGTTAAGCTCATGCTAATTAGCAAATACGGTTATGCTAGTTATAAGTAAAGCCTTTTGTTTGTCTTTAAAACTGCATCAATTCTCTTAGACACACTGTCGTGCAGTTTTATAAGGAAATCAGCTGGTAGGTTGTTCCAAGAATCTTGGAGAACTTGTTACGGTTCTTCTGCAGAACTTTGGTTCTCACTTGCTTCTGTCTCTGCAGGTAAAATCCCAGAACGGCCTTGATTCTGTTTTTATCTAAAAAGTGCTCTAGTGCTGAATATCTCACTTTCTTTAATAGAGAAGATTTCTGATCACACACTAATGCACAAGACATCAAATAAACATCTAAGACAAATGTTATATAAAACATTTAGGGTGCCTAGACTTTTGCACAGCACTGTGTATTATAAGCCAAGCATTTAATTCAAACCATATCATAAATTAGTCTATTAATTTGTGAAAAGCTCCCATTCGGCTCCAGCGACACTAGTGGGGGTTTTTACCACTAGCACGCAGGCTTCCTCTTCGGAACTGTGTTCTTTTTTATTCTGTTTTTCGTCGGTTTGTTTCTTATCTTAAATAAACTCTGAACTGTTGAACGGTGTGTGTAAATGAGGTCAGGGTCGACCACCTGAGCACTCGAGCCCTGTTATTAAGCGTTATCCTGCCTCTCTGGTCACTCAGCATAACTCGTTATCAGTGTCTGTGTGATGGAACAGTAAAGCGGTGACCAGAGCCGGGACTCGTGTTCATGAGGTTCTGCCCTTCGAGACCTTCCTCGGCTGCTCCACTGCTTTATTACACACGCGCCGTGTTTCTGAGAGACAGCAGGAGAGCGAGGAACGTCTCACACTAAAGCTCTTGAGGTTTATCTTTAAATGTCAGCGCTATAATTTATTGGGATTGGGGTCACACACACGCTTTTAACACACTCCAAAACCAAACGCCACGATAAGCCAGTGAACATTTTTTATATACTTTTTTTTTCAAAAGTCTCTTCTGCTCAACGAAATACACGTCCATATATGGACGTATTTAACCCTTAAGCAGGAAACGTGCACTATTTTGGCAGCTTGTAGGCCACATGAGTGAGAGTGTTCCTGGTTTATAGTTGTTTTATAAATAAGACGATTGCCGCATCAAAAATCTTGATTTATTTTTCGTGCCGTTTTTAATCGTTAACGTTTTTCTGGGCCCCTCTGGTGAGTTAAATTGAGTGTTGAATTTATCCTGAAAATTATGTGAAGCTGCTTTACTATAAACTCCAATTCCTTTTGGTATCACTTTCCCTCTAAGAGGGCTTCATGACACCTACGTAAGCCCTCCATGCAGCCCAACTGACCCAAACCTACATACACATTCATGAAGCCTTATTCTAACAGGCGTCATGCTTTTGCCATGTTGTGGTATGACATACCAGAAGTACACTGAGCTACAAAGTCAGTTGTCATGACGTCCTGACGTAAGTCAACCCGGTAAGTGTCGTAACACAGCCTTATGTCAACAATCTATCAAGATCTATGTCACTTGTCACTTGACTCAGGTTTTTTGCAAATTTAACATCAAAATTAGCGAAAGCAGTGTTTGTGATCGCTGACGCCTGTTGGAATAAGGCTTTATAAATGTTTATGTAGGTTTACCATCAGTCAGTTGCCATGAAAAGGTTATGCAGGTCTTCTGTAGCCCTATGAACACCACCCCTAAGTAAAGTTTTGGTAACACTTTATTTGAAGGGTACCTACTGTACATTGGGCCTTTATAACACATTTATAAGCATTGCATGAATCTTTTATAAAACAATATATGAAAATATATGTTAAAACTCGTGAGGTTACATTACAGGTTTTATGTGAGAAAACAACCCTCAAATATCTGATCGAGATTATTGCTGTCATTTTTTTTTATCCTAATCTTACAGGTTATTAGTTTGTTTTTACTAACAGCACATTCATGACACTTTTAGGAAAGTTGTAAAAGCTGTACATAGTGCTTTATAACAGTGTTATAAATGCACATTTGATTACCGGTTTAGTTTGAGTGCATTAAATCATTCATTTGGCTGATATATGTGCTTCGTAAATTGAGGATTCTTCTCTCTTCTCTTTTGCACGTAAAGACGATCATATACTACATAAAAACTCTGGTAACACTTTATTTGAAGGGTACCTATATAGAGCCTTCATAACACATTCATAAGCATTGCATAAATCTTTTATAAAGTAATGCTGGATAATTTATGAAAAGCTTATATCAAAACTTGTGAGGTGACATTAATGTTTTATGTAGTTTATGACTTTGTACATGAAAGAGAGAATCATTTTATGGTCAGACTGTTGAAGATTGTTAGCGTGAACTTTTTTAGCCTTATTTTGAAAGTTATCAGTTTGTTTTTATTAACAGCACATTCATGAAAATGTGAGGCGTCAAATTAGTGCTTCATAAATGTAGCAAATTTGATTACCACTTTAGTTTGAGGGCATTATAATCCCTCATTTAGCTGACA
>JAOUQW010000034.1:617424-628690 GCA_028565825.1 Olivaichthys viedmensis
GTACAGGCTAATTACCCAGAGACATACATTTTACAATTCTAGATGCAGATTAAAAATTTGTGTAAGTAAAATGTTCAAAATACTAGCTAGAAGCAGTTTCCACACATTAAGTATTATACGCATTTGCAATTCGAATGCAACTTTTTCAAAGAAATCTGACAAGCCTAGTGGCTAATTAGTCAAAAATGTGCATTTCAATTAATCTGATTCTCAGTTTTTGTGCGACTCAGTAGATTTGCGTAAAACCTCAAACTGGCCAGAAAAAAAAAATGAAACAAATTCAGAAATCTGTTAACTGAACAGACCGACATTTTCCTGCGCAGTCGATAGTAAATTCACCACAGAATTTATACGTTCATTAGGATGTTCTGCTGTAAATCTATAGGAAGTTGCCAGATCATAAATGAGCCCTAATTAGGTAAAAAATCTGCTACCACATACAAACAAAAACATTGCATCCACATCACAAGCTCCATGACATCTTCCTCATAGCCTCATTTCAATCCTACAACTTAACCTTGAAATATTCATTATGTTATTATTAATTACATCGCCATATTAAATATGGATTACTGTCCTATCAAATATTAATTAGCGGTGCTCTGTCATTTGGTAATGAAAGCCCGAGTGGATTAGTTTCACGGAGTTCTGCAGAAATAGGATATAAATCTAATGTTTGCCCGCATTAGAGCTGCACGGAGCAGCGTTCGCAGCGTTCGCAGCGTTTCGGTTCCTTTAGCATGTAAGGGATGAGCGAGCCAGAGTTGCAGATCTAAGCTGTTTCTCTGGTATCCTATAGCTAACAGGAGACAGCCAGGCTGATGTTAAAGATATGAAGATATTCCAGTTTGTGTTCTGTCTCTCTGTGTTCTGTTTGTGTTGGTGTTAAATCAGGAGCGACATGTCAGTTTTGCTCTGTTGCACTGACACCCTGCTGAAACGCTGTGGGAGTTAAAAGAGGGACAAACAGACAACAAGGAGCTCCAAAGTCTGCTTTAAAAAAAACAAGCTATCCTCGTTTGCTAGCATCTTTTTTTCTGTACTGCGATGTGGTCCCGTTCGGGCAGCATACACACGCAGCGATTTGAGGGCTTGTTTTATTTAGCACTGTTAAGTCATAAATGTTCGAAGCTATACCTGTTATAAAATACCTACTTTATTTTCTTTCTTTTGTTTTTCTTTGTCCGCTGAAGGCTGATCTTTGCTCTGAGTTGCGCTTTCTCATGCAACGCATCAATAATCTATCACCTCGCTGCCGATCCACTCCTGAGGAATCACAGCTCTGGATTTCACCTGCTGTCGAGGATTTTCTCTCAGCGTTTCTCCTCTAGTGGAACAAGAAAGCTTGGTTTTTTGTTTTTGTTTTCAGCCCAAAGTGTCACGTCTACTCAATCCCCAACCTCCAGTGAGCTTCTCCTGCACTTATTAAAGCGAGCTGGTCGATGTATTAATCAGACCTACCTCTGGGAGGCGCTCTGAAGAGTGGTGGGAAGGAGAAGATGATGATGTTTGATTTTGGTGGAGGCTAACATGGACAGTGGTGGTCTTCCATTGGCTGAAATCACTACATGGTAACCCACATTGCTCACACGGTTTCATGTGGACGTCTTACTTATTTAAATAAATTGCAAAATATTGTTTATTCTTGCTCTGAAATAAGGTAGCTAGCGATCCATTGAGGGGATGTCACTGAAATACGTGAACATAAATAATTAGCCAGCTAATAACACCATAACATAAGGTATTAAATATAACTAGCCGTGTAGTGTTACACAGAGGAGTAGCAAACATAAATAGCTAAATAGTTAGCTAGCTTGGTGGTTAGCTACAATCACTCTATACATTTAAATGTAAAATAAAATCAGGTGTTACACAAAGGGGTCGTAGCTAAACATTACCTACAGAAGATAGCTAGCTCAACGTGTAACTTGGGTCCTTGAGGCATTAAGAAAAAGCAAAGTGAATGTAAAAACTCATGCTAATGATAGAGATGTTGATGTCACATAGAACAATCCTGATAAAAATAAAGAAATATTGTTTAACTTCCTAGTGGTTTTCATTAAACATTATGCCCTAATGATTTGAATATACATTTTTCATATTTTCATAATCATACATGCTATATATAAGGCAACGTTCACATTACAAGTTTCATTGCTCAGTTCCGATTGTAGCTCAAATTGGAT
This sequence comes from Olivaichthys viedmensis, assembly GCA_028565825.1. Lineage (NCBI taxonomy): Eukaryota > Metazoa > Chordata > Actinopteri > Siluriformes > Diplomystidae > Olivaichthys > Olivaichthys viedmensis. The sequence continues at coordinate 619,611 of JAOUQW010000034.1, forward strand.
GTCTGTCTTGGTGTCTGTCTTGCAATTACATTCGTAATTGCAAGTGACCTATATCTGTCTCTAATATTTATCACCCAAAATGAGGTTGAGTTGTTCGTAAAAGGGGCACGTTGAGTGATCCAGGACCGCTACCTTGATTTGAGTCCTTTGCCTCCTTGAACTTAGCCTTAAGGCTCTTTGTTTATGGCTGCGCTTTGCCATTTCTTGGCCAATTGTTTCGAACACTACTCAGTTTGTTCAGGATGTTTGGTATGAGAATATTGTAAATTAGAGTCCTGAGATGAACACAGGATAGTCTTCATGATTACAGCTGCAGTCTGTAGGAGATGTAAGTCTGCAGTATCGAGGTGAGATTATCCATTTATGTGGGAAGGTGAGTGCTAGGTATAAACTGTTTTTGGGAAGTGCAAGTCTTTAGGATATCCATATGAATAGAGAATCCACAGCTACAAGAGGTGAGTCACAGGTTCAGAGAGCTCCAGTTGAAGAAGCAGGAGGAACAGGGCAGGAGCAGAGCGTCAGGCAGGTCCGGATGGTGAGACGAGATACAGCAGGAGAAGTGTGTCAGGATCTGGCACCGGCATCACATCGGGCAGCAGGAGTGCACGTCCAGCTCGACAGACAGAGGGAACAGATTATTAGGTATGATGACGACAGTGATGTGTGCATTGAAGTATGTTGGGAAAAAGCCACATGAATTCCAATATGACCGTTCTCATTCATGACGCATGGCCATATATCGGATATTAATCTGATCTAGGACCACATACGAAAGATTTAAAAAGATCAGATTTTTGTGTCCAAACAGCCCTGAAAAAATCAGATCTGTGTCACGTTAAGACAAAAAAATCGGACTTGTGTCAACCTGGTCATTTGAATGTAGCCTGAGTGTTTTCATATTTCCTTGCATGTGTTCTAAATTTTTAGGGTCATTACAGATCTAAATATCTTAGAAGTCCATTAGAATCCATTAAATCACCATTGAACCAGCCTGTTATTATACGGTCATCATCGGAGACCACCAGATTCTTGTAGGACACCTTTAAAAAATAATTAAACATCTGGACAGTAGGCTTGTGGCTGAATCTAGACGTGTTTGATGGTTTTCTACTGAGTTTCAAATGTGTTTTACAGGAATCTGGGGGTCTCTGCAATGACCTTGAAATTTAGGATGTCTGCAAAGAAACAAGAAAACACTGATTTATATAAATATATAAACCATGTAAATAGCATCTGATTAGCTAGATTGATTTGTCAAAAATGAGGTGTTTTCCATGATTTTGTTTCAGCGTGGAAAGTGATAAACCGTTCTGATATGGACTGATCTTATGAGCGAGTATTATTCTGGATCCTAAGGGTGTGTAAAGTTATGAACGGTTAAGGTTTAGGTGAGGGGTTAGGGCTTAGAATTCTGGTTACGACGTCATTCATTCATCAAATCAAACTAAATAACTCTTGCTAGTTAGAATGATTATAAATTCTGCAGGAGATCAGATTGAGACAGCTTTATCGCTCAGCGCTTCTCGACAGGCGTCTCTTTAGATCAAAGGTCCTCCTACTGATCCTCTTCGATTTTAATCCTGCCAACTCGAGCTCGCATCTGAGAATTACATTAACCTGTGTTCGCTTTTTTGGCAGCACGGTTTCGCATTTATATTAAGAATCTTTATTTGACTAAAGGGCTGAAGAAAGGACGCTAGTGGACTATAGTTGCTAACAAGAGTGGTAATGACATGAAATTGGACTTGTAATCCAATCTGTGTGGATGTGTAGATGCTCTGATTGACAGAAAGAAGAACTAGCGCTTATTAGAATAACATTATTTTGACCCATAAGGATTCTTTTGGCCAAGATGGCATGTTAACCGGGGTGTTAGTGGGGGAATTAGTGGACTAGTTTGCTAACAAGAGTGATGAGACAATCGTCCATCTGTGACCTCTAATGCAATCTGTGACTGTTATCATATGGAAAGAATGCTTGTTAGCATAAATATGACCCATAATGGTTCTAATGGCTGAAAGTTTGATGAGGTAATGAGGGTATTATAAGAGGAATTAGCAGCCTGGTGGCTAACATGAAACAAAGATGGTCATCTTTAGCATCTATCCTGTGGATGTGACTGATATCATGCTCTGAGTTGAAGGACCTCGACTGCCTGTTAGCATGACTATGACAATTTATGACCCTTAATGAATCTTTTTTTTTTTGCAGATGTGACTAAAAGCTTAAAATTCAGATACCAAGGAACGTATTAGCAGAGAAATTAGCAGCCTAGTCGCTAACAAGAGACAAAGACGGTCATCTTTAACATCCATCTGTGACCGATAATCCAACCTGTGCCTGATATCACGGTGACAGAAAACAAACCCCTGTTAGCATGACTATAATTTTATTTTGACTAATATCAATTTCTTTTTCATGTCATCATTCCTGAATTAGCAGCTTGATGTGATTCAAATGTTGAAATTTGGATGCATTAACCAAAATTTTTTTAAATTCAATTACAATTTATTTGTAAATATAATTATTTTCGCTTTTAACAATGGACATTAGCAACCTAGTTGCTAGGGAGGTATAGAAACGGTCATCTTTAGCATCCATCTGACCGCTAATGCAAGCTGTGACTGATATCTTTCTTTCGTTTGAAGCTGAAGTGAATTTTAAAGGAGCTCCTGCGCCTGTTAGCATGACTATAACAACTTATTATGAGCCGTAAGGATTCTTTTTCATGTCATCATGGCAGGATTAGCGTTGAATAGGTGGAAATCGACATTTCTGAGACTCTTCTCTTTCAGCTCCAGTGCAAAACTAAAAAAACGTAAACTACAACAAGCATGTCTTGGCCGATCCCCTACATTCAAGGTAAAGTGGAAAATGGTTTAAATTCAATAATTGTATTATTTTTTAAATTATTTTTTTTAAGTATTTTAATTTCATTTTATTTGATTGTTTATGTTTTTTTTTTTATACCTTATTAATAAATACATATTTTACAACTGGAAAATAGAGAAAAAAAAATGATATGGAATATACTCTCATCACTAAATTTCATTTGTCTTTTGTTTAAATGTAATTTAAAAAATATATATACTGTATTTATTTATTTATGTTTAAATATTTTATGTAATGCATTTTTATATCTGAAAAACAGAAACAAATTTAAATAGAGGAAAATAAAAAAAGAAAGAACACTTATTTTGACTATAACTTCATTTTGACACACAAAAATTCTTTTTTTAATGGCACCATGGCAGTGAATGAAATGTCAAAGCTAGGATGCTAAGGGCAGTATGAAGAGGAATTAGCATCCATCAGTGACTGATATCGTGCTTTCGTTTGAAGTTGAAGTGGATTTTGAAGCACCTGTTAGCATGACTAGAGCAACTTATGATTCTTTTTCATGTCATCACGGCAGGGTTAGCGTCGAATAGGTGGAAATCGACGCGTCTGAATGTTTCATCTCCATCTCGTGGCTGAGGCTGTTCTCTTTCAGTGGGGCTTATGGTCAGATTTACTCTCCTTTGAGCTTTTATATTCTGCTCTATTCAGGGTGATATTCTAGCCAGGAGCTGTAGATCACACAAGCCTTTAAACCGCTATTTCACCGCTAGGTTAGCTTCCTCTCTCTCTCTCTCGCTCTCTATCTCGCTCGCTCCATGGTGACTGCAATAAATGCCTGGTCCCTGCTCTGAGTCCAATTGAGCTGTGGGATCACAATAACGCCTCCCTGGACCAGGCTGACAGCTTGTATATTGCTACGTGTTTCTGGCTTCGTGCCCATTAATAAGTTTTGTGGCTGTGTATTTTTATTTTTTTTTTGACTCGAGTGTACTCCAACTTGAACATATTCCTCGAGTCAAACGCCTTTCCGATGCGGCATCAAGGTCACTGCGTGACTGCAGTTACATACGAAGGCCTTGTTCCCACTGTCTCGCATTTCATTAAATATGTATACAGGGCAGCATTTAAATAAATAACCGCCGGCGTTTTTATTTTGCTCTCTTTTTCTCTCTCTCTCAATGTGTGTGTTTTCCAGTTTCCTAATATTCTCTCTAAGCATCTCGTTTCCACATTCTCTCTCTTCCTCTCTCAAATATACACACTCGTGGATGCATAATACATAGCAAGAGAAGAAAAGCTCCAGGAGGTAAAATGACCTGATACAGCAGCACAGAACCTTTTGCAGTAACTTATAGTAACTTTTAATGGTTGTGTGTGTCTTATGCTGGAGAGAATCCATGGGGTTTTAAATCCTCATTATTCCCCTCTGAAACATTCACATTTATGGGGATTAAAGGGACACTTTGACGATGTCCACAGTGCCCCACTTTTACCCCAAATGTAGCCGATCAGATCAGCCAGGACATGTTTGGTGTCTTTAGTTTTGTATTTAAGCTACAACACTAATGTAGGTAACAAGTAATGGAAGTCTATGTCACCCAAAACCTTTTGTTTAAATATCTGTCTCAAACCACATTGAGTTGTTCAGTGATGTCACACAGACGTGCTGATGTGGTTTAGGACACAATTGGACTTCATGTCATCTATAAACATGAACTAAACCTCACTCCGCCCCCATTGGTCCCGCCCCATAGGCCCCGCTTCCCAAAGTTTGGAGGCAGAATTGTAGCTTTATGCAAATGAGAACCAGAGCGATGTGGCGACTACCAATGGGAGTGAGATTTCACTGCTTCCTGCAGAGGGGAAAAAAACGGCGGTGCTGCTATTGACTTGTTTATCTCTTAATGTCTCATTTAAAATACGCTCTTGGGCTGTGTGTGGACTAGCAGCCAAGGGTGTTTATTTATTTATCAATTTATTATTTCCATATCCGCTTCCTCGGGCCCAGCCACATGGACTCATGGACCTTTTTTTAATTTTGATATGAATTGGATCCTGATACAGGAGCTTGTCTGAACAAGCGGATCCAATCAGTGATGAACAACAAATCAGATTTTTTACAAGCTAAAAATGAAAGAGGCTCATGTTTACATCCTTTTTGAAGTGGGAATATTTTTTTTTTCTTTAAATTTTTTTCCCCTGGCTATCCCTGAAAGGATTCTGCTTAATAGAACATGAATATAAACCATTTAAATATGCATATTAAATGCAATTGGGTAATCAAAAAAAAAGAAAAAGAGTCAAATAAAAGACGCCAACTACAATACAAATCAAAAAATAAAATAAAATAAAATAAGACCCCAAGACTATGAATAGGCCAGACTAAATAAGCTAATTTGAGGGGTTAAGTTGAAAAATGTATTCGCAATGTAGGTCTATGTGCAGAATCATATTTATACCCAAAACCAAACAGAGGCTCTCAAAAATTGTGCCATGTCTCGCTTTTATATATTTATTTTCTAAAATGTCTTCACAACAAAGAAGCGCAATAATGCAGTTTGTTGGACTAACACTGGTGTTTGTGGGCTCTCAATCGTCCTAACCGTTAAACTAAATCAGAAATCAAATAATTATTGAGTAATAAAAGCAAAAATCAATTCATATCAGCAACAAAAATATCAGTGTTTATATTTATATTTCTCTAAAGTAACCTGTGGCGATGTGTAAATGATACGTACACTAGCATGAATTCAGAGACGGCACTCTGTGGGCCGCGAGTGCTGAACGCTGATTACTCAACCACTTGATAAGAATGATTTAAACCCTCTAATTGGTCTCTGCTAAAGTCAGTGTGAGCTGCAGAGTCATGCAGGGTGTCTCAGCGCCGGTACCGCGCGCCCCGGGAGCTGCAGGCGGTTCGGCTTATCCAAAGCGGCGAGCGCGGCCTAATCTTATTAAACACGCCTGTTGTCATTGTGCAGCTCGATGCGCGTTCGGCTGGACGGGTTCGCCTGGAGCAAACGTGGGCAGGAGAGGAGACGAGGCCTATTCCTGGATATTTAAGAACAACAAGAGCTCCGCTCTTCTGCTCGAGCGCCAAAACTGACAAGAAACACCAACAGCCGAGTTTCAGGACATCTGCTTTTAGGAGACGTTTGCAAAAGATAATCAGAGTGGAAACAGGAAACAGGAAGTTTTTACACTTGGGCGAGGTGTTTTAAAAAAAAAAGTTTTTCATTTCTCCTCGTCTCGCAAGCTGGACTTTTAGCTGTAGCTAGAGCGTCTCGCAGTTTTCATCCTCACTGTGGCCAAGAACCACCCACTTTCACAGAAAGAGGTCGTTTGACCACGTGTAGAGGAAGGCGATTGTATAAATGGTGCTATCACAAAAACAAAAAACAGTGTGCATGCCTGAATTATAAGCCTTTTCCTGATGTAGCTAGCCACTCCCTGCGTCAAACAAAACTCTTAAATAACTCGTAAAGATGACGTTCTTAACCTCACAAGCGTTTTTCCATCCTGTGTCTGTTTCTTGCTCCCAAAAGCGAAACGACTTGTCACAGAGTTTAAAGGTTTCCCTGTCGGACTGATAAGAAAACACAAATGTGTTCTTTTCTAATGACACACTAATGCAGAAGACATAAAATAAACATCTAAGACAACATGTATACAAAACATTTAGGGTGCCTAGACTTTTGCACAGCGCTGTGCATCAGATGGTCTGGAGCCTCTGAGACTGAGCAGTTCACGATCGAAAAAAACCAAAATCAAATGTACACAAATGTAGCTAACAAACACATCATCAATGCTAAGCTAAGTGTTAGCACGTAGCCACAGCAGGTGGACTTTTGTGTTGTGTTGACTTTTACATGCGGCCTATTCCTTTTTTAATACACTGTTTACTCCACCATGTGGTTTGGGATGTGGCCTATAAATGGGATGTGATATAAAGAATGGAAACTGCCGTTTTGGATTAAGTGAGTGTGTTTTCCTGTCCCTCCAAAACTGTGTGGCGCTTTTTGATAACATCATCACATTGCCCCACTTGAGAATATTTAGTTCTTTTTTATCGTCCAGCTTTCTGCTACAATTCCGCCTTGAGTGACCCATAGGCCCCGCCTCCATAGACAGTTTTCATTCCAGGGTCTCCATTGGAATTGTCCCTATATTTACAGAACAGCGTGGACGGAAACGCAACCGTTCACATTTCAGGCTTAAAAGTTTGAGTAACATTTGGAAAAAAAAGGTCGGATTTAGCGAAGCTAATTATTGTTAGCGCCAAGGCAGCCATTTTTGGGAGAGGAATCAAATTTCCCCGAGTGAATCGATGGGCCGAGCTGTCTGACAGAGACGCCGCGACGGTGGCACTGACCTTTATCACAAATGAATTATTTCTGTTTAATGATCCTGCAAGGACGAGTCGAGAAAAAAGAATCCAGAGAGAGGAGACAAAATGCACGCACACACGCGCACACACACACATACACACACACACACACGCGCACACACACACACACACACACACACAGACCCCTGCAGATTTACGTAGCTGTGTCCCGCCGTCCGAACGTGATCCGACAAATTGAAGTGATTCTGTAACTCACTAAAGCTTCAGATGAGTTTTACAGCCGTTTCATTTCCACATTATTATTATTTTTTTTCTTTCAGCATTGAAGAGTTGCATGAAAAATTCAGGACGTTATAAAATGAGATCCAGATGAATCATGAATCCTTAATGGATATCAGGCCCAAACAGGCCGACCTCTGCGCTTACACACACACACACACACACACACACACAATGATGACTTCTCTTGTACTGCATCGTGTGTGTGTGTGTGTGTGTGTGTGTGAGGACTGAAGGATAGTTGTCCTTCGTTTGTGGCTCTGATCTGACACCTGCTCCCGATGACGTGAAGAGCACTGCGCAAATCTACATTACCCACGATGCATTGCTCCATATCACAAAGTGCATCAGTGTGTTTATGCAGCTGGATTCTTTATCCTGCTTTCTCTATCTATCTATCAATCAATCAATCTATCTATCGATCTATATATCTATCTATCATCCCATCACTCTCTTTCTACCTGTATATCTCTCTTTATCTCTCTGTCCATATTTTATCTGTCTATATCACCTATTTTGTATCTCTCCTTCTATTTTATTCTTCTGCTTTCTGTCTTTTTCATTATCTCTCATTTTCTATTATTCACGCTCTATCACTCTGTCTATCTCTCTCTCTCTCTCTCTCTGTACATTTTCTCTTCTCAGTATTAAAACACAAAGATGTCAATAACAGATTTAAAAACAACTCATTGTCAGGCACTTTGCATTATGCTAAACTGGTGACCATAAGCTTCCATTGCTTGTTAGCTACATTAGCGTTGTATCTCCGGTGCAAATCGAAAGCAAACGTCAGACAAGACACTGAACATGGAGCTGATCTGATTGACTACATTTGTTGTAAGAGGGGCATTTACTTGTCTTTTCTTTTTGTTTGCCTGAACTGTTCCTTTAGCCATCGAGAACTTTAGACACCAGTTATGAGACTGTGTGTGATATTATTACTGTGATATATTCTCAGAAAATGGGGAAATTCCCTCATTGGGAATTGTTGGTAAAACTGACTGATTAAAATTGATTGGATGTTTTTTTATTGCTTTGCTAATGAGCTAAAGGTTAAAAAGGGAAAAAGGCAGGTGACGGTGTGGATCCGTGTGTGTTACGTTGTGTGTCTTCGCCGCTCCGATAGCTTTATGACTCTTTATGTTTTCGTAGATCGGCACACGATCTTCACTTCGCTTAGTCTAAAAGGACAAGCCAGTTCGCTGATTGCACCTTTTTTTCCGATCGATGCAATCTCGCGGCACCATATTTCTCTCGCCTCCTCCGTGATGTTTCCCCAGCCGCGGCGGCTGTGTGGTGTATATATTCCCCCCTAATACAACGAGATGTCATGATTATCAATGTCGCAGCCCCGCCATGCCTGCATCGGCGGCAGCCCCTTTAGCGAGCGAAAGATGAGAATAAAATGCTAATGTCAGGTTTGATTATCAGCCCGAGCGGGACACGGAATGTGTGTGTGTGGCCAGAATGCTAATCACGAGACGGGCCTACCTCGCGTGTTAATGTGTGGTGTATTCATAAATACCATACTGATGTCCCAGACTGGGTAATTACTGCAGCGCGCACGCACACACACACACACACACATATATACACACACACACACACACAC
>JAOUQW010000034.1:636299-646493 GCA_028565825.1 Olivaichthys viedmensis
AAATGGAATACCAGCCTCATCGTAACCTAAAACCACACACACACGCACACACACACACACACACACACACACGGAGTTGTAAAGGTGAATAAAGTGGAAAAGGTTCGAGCACAGATCCTATTTTAATGCAAAAAACTTTGACTGGTATTTTGAAGAGCACAGTGTAAATCTGTACACAAGTGATGGAGGACACAATTAAACTTAATGTTGCAAAAAATACATTTTATCTTGTTAAATAGACTTTTCATGATTTATAGCACTCGCACTATATTTATAATCAGTGATTGTACGTTGTTGTTGTTTTTTAAATGTGCTTTATCATAAACACATGATATGTGTTTTGTATGGTTTTTTTTATTTTATTTTATTTATTTTTTCAGATGATGGACTTGGATGTGGGGGGGCGTAGTTTCAAAGAATGGCGGGGGATTTGTGGCATTGATTTTCACTACACATTATATTAACACAATCGTATCAAACCTTTCATTAGAAGAAAATCGTTTTATTCTATTACCCACAATGTGCACATCTTGTTCAACAATCTACACAGGAAACAACGGACTTGGGGATGTACATGAACCGCCCAAAGATTAGCAGAGCAATGGAGTGAGGGAGTGAGGGAGTGTAATTAGCTGAGCCGCTGCCAAAACTTTGGCCATGGAGAGCGACAGAACCTCAATCAGCACTGCAGCCCTGAAGTGCACTAAAGTAAACGAGCCAGTGGCAAAGTGTGATATGTCCAGGGCTCAATTTGAGGAGGAGGTGCAAGGGGGATGCTGCCTTCCCGGAAAATTATAATCCTTGTAAATCTACCACCCAGTTTCCCAGCCTTAACCAGTGAAGGATATTCAGCGTTAATATAACTGTAAATTTGAATTTATAATCTTATGGATCATCTAAAATTTGAATTATGCTTTGACCCATTAAGCTGTCACATTAGTAGGCTGATTAACTAACTGTGTTTTTCAGATTTTTGATAAGTTTAACGACATTTTATTTAATGAAAAACCTGGCAATCTATATTGTGATTTTATACTTGGGCTGAATGCTCGAGTCTATACCCAGGATCGATTTTCGGCTCAATAATAAATAATCCAGTTCCACTCCGGATCCGCATAGCAGAGCCGGCCCGGTGTCTTTTTGCACAACGGCCCGATACCGGAACTGATCCATTTTACGGATCTGCGCCAAAAAACAGATTTAGGACCGGCCCAGGTTTACAAGAATATTGTTACATCTGTCCCTAAGCTGGTGAAAGTCCAAATGCTATTTTTAATATCTGGCCCAAATGTGGCACAGATCCGGTTCAGAAGTGGTTCAAACCCAAGTTAATACTGACTGAACAGCCACATCCTGTACAATTAATTATGTAAAAAATGACGGTTTATTAAACTAAATGTTTTGTAAAAAGTCATTTTTAACAGGCAACTAATAAAACCACATACTTTTCTAAAAACAAACCGCTCCGACTATTCATCACTGCTGTGGGTGCTGGCTGAATGGTCATCAGCTGAACAGTAAGGCTCATGAGCTCGCTGATAGTAAACCCCCATATGTGTGGATATATCGCACTATAAACCCCCTACTGATGGACACGCGACTCCGATGTCATCTCATGATCGCAGATTTGTAAGAAATCCAAAATCCAAGGGGTGTGTAAACTTCTTCTTCTGATTGGTTAAGGTTAACACAAGGGGAAGGTTTTATTTTACTTAAATTATGACTGACTCCTCACTCATTAGAAGAAGTACACATTTGGCCTGAGATCAGTTTGACCTCAGATGCCAGACTCTGTGCTTTTTGCTCTCATTTCCCGATTTCATTATAATGAGTCCCGTATATACGCCTCCTCCTCCACACACCGGGCTTTCGCAGAACAAATTACAGAGCGAGTAATTAGTTATCGACGGTGTAATATTGAGTGAAATAATTTTTATGAGATGCAAACAGCAGCACGGGCGAGGACTTGCAGCTAATCTATTATTGGACTAGAGCTGGAGGGAGAAAGTGTGTGTCATACACACACCTGGACATGACCCAAGTCTCATATGTTTACTGACTTGAACAACAAGCAGATATGCTCGTTTGCTATATACGTGCGCTAACTCGGGATCTAATGCAAATGTAGCATGTAATACGACGACTACAGGATTAATTAGAGCCGGAATAAGTAATGTTTTCTTTTTTTCTTTAATATCTCTTAGGTTATTTATCACCGTCGATACAACAGCAGGTGCTGAATTCTACTTATTACGTGTTCAAAGTTAGTTTTCTTCGAGGATTCATCCATAATATTTAACATAATTCACATTTTCTTGATCACAAGAGAAGGATGTGAAGTAAAATTTGAAAAAGTACAGATGGATTCTGGACGCACGGGTGCCTAAAGTATAAAGGTCATAAAAAGAATAGAACATACATATATAACAAAGCGTTTTATAAATCCTGCAGACAGACAAACCCTATAATTACTCACTGGTGATACGAGCGGCACCATCGGAGCCGATATTCCTCGCATGATCTACGGCAGCCATTAGGAGAAGCTCACATGAATAATAAAAAAGGAAATGTATAGGAAGCGTGTAACGTAGAATTGAATGAGAGACAGTGGTGCGATTTATTACAATAGACCTCGGAGTTTATGTATGCACATGTACATTAAGTACAGACCATATTAAATGGGTGACGCATCAATGTGTTTGTTTAAATTCTTTTGTATTCAAATCATATGGAAAATTACATTGGAACAATATGCAAGCCTCGGGATGTGGTGTGCAGCTTCACTGTGAACTGAGACTTGAAATATTAATATTATGTAATATATTTTCCCACTTCACATGTACAATTACTGCACTTTATTCCACACTCCTACCTTGTTGGTTACCTTAGTTCGAGATGAAAGCTCATCTTTTTTCATGCACAGCCTTCAGTGGTGGTCCTATGGTGGTTCTTTTGCGTTGATGGACAGGGTAGAGGGGGGCCAATATATTGCGCAGAGCAACAGATATACCTGCAAAGTGCATCTATACAGTAAGGTAGCTGATAAAATGGCAACTGATGTGAGTTAAAACTAGATATCGTTAGCAAACGATTCGCTCTTTTTGACAGGTCACTAAGGTGAACGAATCGGAATCAGAGTCGTTCATCACCGAGTCGTTCCATTGATTCATTTTCTGAGAACGGGCTTTGCAATTGCAAACCTCAATTTCACTCATTGGACCCAAGCTAGACCGACTTCAGCATCAGCAAATCAGCATATAGCCTTATAGTGGCGTCGCAAAGTGATTCTCGGACTGAACGAAGGAATCACTGAACCAGAACGCAGATTCACGTTCATGAACCAAATGACCCGATTCTACTCACGCACTGAACGAAACCAGGCTGGAAGAGACGATCCAAGAACTCGAAGAACTCGCTGATATAGTGTTTATTTGTTTCATGCTTTACAATGGCAAATAGCCGTTATACATAAATCAGGCCTACACTTTTCTATAACGTTCTTTATAAAAAAAAAATTTTTTAAATAAACAAACCAAAGCACTGCATTTTTGTACATTTTCATAACCAACTTCCTGATTTATCAAACTTGTATTTGGTGTTTGAAGTTTTTAATGGCGTTTTGACTGTATATCTATTTTATTATATTATTTTTCCAGGATTTCAGGGTGCCACATAAAACGTCAAAAAAGTTAACGACAAAAATTAAGTTATCTAATGAGTCAAAAATATAACTGAATACAAAAACGGATTGTAGAGTGAGTTTAAAAAAATGCTTTAAAAATTTTCCTCTTAAACATTCAATAAAAAAAATAAAAAAATAACGTTATATTACATTTATTTACTGTCCCTTTTTTTATTTTTCAACTTCTCACTTTCCTTATTTTATTGATATTCCAGCACCCGTTTAGTCATTTATCTATTTCCTATTTTACTCATGCGACGTTTACTAATCTCATACCTTATATGCTAATGAGGGGGGCGTGGCTTATTAACCCAGGCAGGATCTGATGCATCATTAGCTATGCTAAACGACTCTCTCCAGTTCTTATCATACGCTTCATGGTTGTAACTATTTATGATTTCTTTATTACGATATATATCACCTGGGAAAGCAAATGAAAAATAAGTTTTTATGCTGGGAAAAAACCCCCAAAAAAACAAGTCACCTCAAACAGAGTTGCATTTTTCTTCATGACGCTGAGGTCTCGAGGAGGGAGCCAGGCAGAAGAAAGACGACACTGCAGAACACAATTACAGCGGCCGCGCTTGTGTAAGAGAAAGTGTAAACGGATAGCCGAGTGTACGGCTGCCCTCCACTTACTCCCAAAAGGCTGGAACAAAGTAGAATAGATGTAACGTTCCGCTGCTAAGCGCTGGCTTGTTTTTTTTAGTTTTTTTTTTTACTTTTGCTCCCCATTTTCTCTCCTTGGCAAATTGAAAAGTGCTGCCCATTGTGTGCTCGCTCGGCGAAAAGGGCCTCGACCGCGAAGATCTATCAAGGGACAGAGTGTTCGCTTTAATTTCAATTAGAGCGATTTATGAACTGATTTTAAGACGGGGATCTAAAAAGACGACGTTCCCGTGCCTTCTTGTGCACCGCGGGTTTCGTCGTAGACACCTCAGTGCAAATTGGTGGCAAACTTTGATTTGAGGGCGAGCCTGCTGCAAATTGGCAGATGTCAAAATCTACAGATAGCGAGATTTTTATCTTTTCTTTTTTTTGTTGCTGAATATTCCGAGTCGAGACCAAAATGTGTTCAGTTTGGTTTTTTATGTTTATTTCTGTTGAGCTTCTGATGAGCACAGAAGCACACTAGGTTGTTTTTTTTGGCAGTGACTATAAAAGGATTATTGATCATTTGCATCATTACAACTAGAGAACAGCTATGAGAGCTACGGAAGTACTAGAATATTCCCATATTTTTATCCTCCCTCTGAATTAAAATCAGTTTCAATGGCCAAAATAGGATTCACTTACAATGAAGTTGGCTTTTTCACAGATTGATGAAATAAAATGATTCATGCAAGTATTTAAAATATATATATATATTTTTTTATTTGCAGTATAAAAAGACAGGACGAACAGTGTAGTAAGTGTTGGAATACTTCACACCATGTGGATATTTCAGGATCCAGAGACGTTAGCATCAGTCACACTGGACCACCATCTTGCTAATTTCTTCGCAGGGGTAAAGCAGTGAACAGCTAACATTAGCTAGATAGCTATTTCAGGCTTTTGCATGTGTTGTCTAACTGGTACAGGTAAGTCACGCCAGCTTGCATGGTTCATTTAGCTCATTAGCTGGTTCAGTTAGCTAGTTTGTGCTTCGAATTAAGTTTGCATCTACATCTCTGACAATCATGTCGTAAAATAGGCTGTCATGAAACTGTAACAGCTATCAGTTCCTCCATTTTATAATTGTTTTTTTTTTAGAAAGAAGACACCACCAGCTGCCCTCCTGGTTCCTATTGGTTCACGCTTCCAAGGTTTGCGAATTAACGAGATTAAAGTTCACCTCGGCATGCGGCGAAGTTAACCGCTACTGAAAGCGAATTCCTTTTCTGCGTTTTCGCGTCATTTCCCACTCAAGTGATTTAGGGATTTTAGGTTTTATTTACATTTAGTCTGATTGCCACTCAACCCTTCGTTCTCACTGGCAGCGATGCGATGCTGGTGGTGCCTAGCCGCTCCCAGTGTAACCATGGCAACCAGCAGTGAACTGGAGTCAGGGACGCATGCTAGTGGTGCCTAGTCGCCTAGCTGCTCATAGTGTAACCATGGCAACCAGGAGTAAACTCGGTGCAGGGACGCCGGCTAGTGGTGCCTACAGCGATTCAGCCGACTTGAGGTCAAAAGGCACTGCATGAAAATGGAGAATCGTGAAAGCGAGCGAGTGTTTGGATTTGAATCCTGTCAAAAAAACTCTGAAATGTACAGAGACGGTTGCGGCCGTTGGCTGTATTATTGCGTGGAAACTCATACGAACGGCGGCTTTTAGACTCGAGTCCTGTCAGAGCGAACCATGAGAGCGTGCGAGTGGCTCACTACGAGAGAGAGAATGAATCCCTTTCCCCCCTTTCTGTCCTCTGCATGACTGGATTTGATTGACAGCTGAGTGTTGTCTTCTTCCAGTCTATAGCTTCCACCTTGTCTGAGCACCACTAAGTGATTGAGAGAAAGTGAGGGATGGAGAAGAAAAGAGAGGCAGAGGGAGAGAGTTGGAAAAGAGAAAGAAGCAGACGCTCATCACCACCCCCTCCTCTGACTGTCTTCACTCGTTTTGTGAGGAAGAAGAAATTCACCGAGGACTTTTACACCATCAGTGTCACCACAGACGGATGGTTTGTTTCTCGGTGGTGTCCCGATTCACTTTGTAATACCTCCCTGCTCACTATCCTCACTCACTATGACATTAGGGAATCAGGGGCACTATGTAGTACACTAATCAAGGGAATGGAGGGGATTTTATTCACTACTTGGACCATTACAAACGTCTTTCCATCATCAGTCCACTGTGGACGTGTCCCAAACCACTGATGATGGTGTTTGTGGCCTCTATAGTGAATAGGGCGTGTGCTTTGGAACACGCCTACAGTGGACTGATGATCTCTATTGCTTTCAGCCAATAGGAACATTTTTGGACTCGTATTAGTGTCTTATTTATATCTAGTGCACTCAGACCTTTGGACCCTACTATACTTGTACTTGCTGCTTTTAATCTTTAAAAGCAAGGAAAGGAAAATTTTCTGTAAACCTGAAAATAACTAAAATATTTGCTCGAGGAAAATTGCTTGTCGCTCATTAGCGTTCCTGCACACATCACTGAGGACAGATTGGACACTGCCGCGTGCTGCACAAACGCTGTAACGGCTTTTATGCAAAACTGTCTCGTCTATGGTGCTTGTCGCCCGCCGTGACCTATGGCGCTTTTGTTAGATGTTCAAAAACGACGCCGGGTTCGTCCCTGAATGCATAATTGTGTTCAAACACTTAAGCCCTGCGACTGTGATGCTCTCGTCTCGTTGGGTTCTAGAGCAGGGAAAAGCAGGAAGACTGTCTCAGCTAATGAGACGATATAAACACGAGCGTTGAGATTCAGCCATATAAATTTACTGCCAGCACATGAGGCACAACTATTTCTGTCCTGTGTGTGTGTGTGTGTGTGTGTGTGTGCATGCATGCATATTAATGAACTGGATGTTAAAATATGTACAGTATGTCTATTGGTTGTCCATGTGCAAGTGAAATAATTGTATGTAAACACAGCGATACAGGCCTGTGTGTGTGTGTGTGTGTGTACTAGATGTATATACATAGGGTTTGATCTCTAATTACGATTGTGTTTCTGGTTTTGTGTTAGTCTCTTTACAAGGACATCCTTCACAACACCAAGGGACAAAGATTTTAGCTCGTCTTTAAATATCCATAAAACGTTTTTTTTACAGAAAGGCTATATTTGCAATAAAAAAAAACTGTGTTTCATTGCTGCTTTTTTCTTTTTTGTTTTGTTTAAAGAAGGGCGGCTTAAATACTGCGGTTCTCTGAAACATTTCGGATCTTATTTCATAAATTCAGAACAAAAGGTTGTTAAAATTAAAATGTTAAACTTCACGCCCGACTGTAGTCTCTGTAGACAGAACAGCAGAGAGATGGATCAACAAAAACTCAAGACTTTCTGCAGATCTAATCGCTCAGGAAGAGTTTTGTGTATGTTAAAAAATTTAAGATAATTAAGGCTTTGTATTTTTTAAAATAATTATTTAAAAAAATTATTTCATGTTTGTTATTTTCAGTACGTCAATTTCAAAAATAACATTTTAATTATAGAATATGTGTGTTTTTGCAGCTCAAATTGTGGGGAAAAAGGAAAAAAATGTTAATGTGTAATGGCAAACAGCGAATAAAAATAATAATAATAATAAAAAAATCTAGTTATAATGTTAAATTTCTTAAAGACTTACAGCAGCACGAAATAATGAATGAACAGAAATATTTGCATTCGTTTTCTGACCCTATGGGATGTTGTGACTAGACAGAGGTTTTTACTACGTTAATAACATCCTTACAATGTCACTTTAGTTTTGGATTTGCGTGAACAACTTTCAATTTTGACTTGTTATTGTTGGCAAAATTTAAAAAAACAAAACAAAACAAAAAAACCTTCGTCAGCGAGTATTGTTTCCGTCAGTAATTTGGTTGCGGTCATTATGAACTGATTAACCGAACGACCAGCTCTTCTTCCATGTTGGACCGTAATGATTCTGCATTTGCCTTTTCTGTCGTCATGGTGACCAGTCATCTCAAGTTGGTCGAAAAGAACCAGAAGTTCTATTAGTTCCTGTTTGGGCCTGTTCTTGTGTCTTATGCACAGTGCATAAACAGGCTAAATATATATATATATATATATGTGTGTGTGTGTGTGTGTGTGTGTGTGTGTGTTATTTGTTCCTGGCAGTCGGTTCGGCTCTTTAGCCCACTCCAAAGTCGAAATGTTTTACGATTGAGTCGTCTCTGAGGTCACGGATCTGCCGTATATCTCTGTAACGTCTCTGCACATAAACACACCGCGTTCCTCTGATCAAAAACACGGACATGTGAACCACGGCATCGAAATGCATCTGAGGAAAAAGATGCCACCACTATCTGATCCTCCACAATAACATCTCTGTGAAGAGAAGAAGCACGCTGTGATTATTTCTTTAAGAAAAAGAAAGAGGCAGTGGGAGCTCCGTTTCGACTCTGCTCTCGTGTGCTTTATTATTTCATCCTGAGGAAGCTCGTAATGAGGAGAGCAGCGATCGAGTGGAGTGTTTTTTAAAAGAGGTTTAAAAAAGGAGAGAGAAATAAAAACAGGTGACTGCACGTTGAAGTATGACAGTGCATTATTAACTGTTCATTAATAATCCCAGAACGTGTTTGTGTGAGACATAAAAGGCAGCGACATTTTGACATTTTGTCGATAAAACCCGTGTGACATTACTAGCTATTTGCCAATGAGCTAAGTTTTTTTCACAAATCAACCCCTTGTGGTCAAAACAGGGATTCCATAACAGTCCTATCTGTATACCTGTGTACACTGTACATCACGAGGGCTGTTCAATTCCTTTAAAAGTTGCATTAAAATTTTAATTACTTAATATATTTAGCCTTTAGATGCATTTAAATATTAAAAAGTGTACAATGAATATTAATGAGACCGAGGGAATATTAGCAGTCGAAAGCAAAGAAAAATCACGACGGGACAGAATCATTATTTTATCATAAACTTTTAATGCTTCAGATTTGTTTGTATCTATTTACACAGTCATGTGTCCTTATCGATGAATTTATTTACCTCGACCAAACGTTATGAGCCACATAAAAAGCTTCCGTCTTCATCACAGTGAGGCCAAATCCCAAATCGCTTCATATTCACTACATATGCTCACTACATAAGGGATAACATAATGGTGTTGTAGAGCCTACATAATGCACTATACGCCAAATACTGTAAAGCAACAATAGAAATAAAAAAAATAACTTTTTTGTTTTTATATATTACAGTATAAGTTTTAGTTTTAGTAACTTTAGTTCTCTAGCTGTGCAGGTTTGCATTACATTAAGTGAACTTTCTTTCCCTTGATTTCAACTTGTTGTTGTTGGACACGTCTGTGTGTCCTGTTAAGGACAACTCAATTTGTGCTGTTTTTGTGTTATTTCATAGTGTTAATGTCTTCATTATTATTCTAAAATAGTACAAATGAAGAAAACCGATGATGTTCTGTCTGTTGTGTAGGTTTTAACACACATTCAGCACAATATGACAAATTCTAATTCACATGGTGATAACACAATAAACACAAGAGTGTAGTATATTATTTTATTTCAGTTTATGAAGTAAGCTGGATTCTAGGTATAGCTGATAAACACCCAGCTCAGTGTATACTGCACTTCTTAATCCAATCTTCTCTGTATAACTGCATTTATATATCGCAAACTGTTGTGCACACTTCCTGTGTGGGCGGCATTTCTTCCTCCTGCACTGTGTTCGATATACCTGTAGATCCACACAGGCCTGTATATTCTGTGGGTTTAGGCGAATATGTTCAATCGCACTGTTCTGCCTTTTCCGCCCACATTATATACAGTCAAGCCGGAAAGTCTGCACACCCCTTTCACCTTCTCCACGTTTCATTACATTACAGACTTATTCT
>JAOUQW010000034.1:675174-685188 GCA_028565825.1 Olivaichthys viedmensis
AAATAAGGAAAACCAAGTTGCCTGAGACTGAACAGTTAAAATATGGACAAGAGAAGATGCAATAAAGGATAACTGGAACAGATTTTTAGAAATAATCGACTATGTTTGGCCAGCACTCTTTCAACATCGTCGTCGTTTTGTTGGACCTCTTGAGAAAATCCAGCTCATTAATTAAACCCTGGCGATTTCGCTGTGTGTCCAGTGTGAGATAAAACACGGCTTAATGAAAATTGGGAGGAGAAAAGAAACATTATGTCGTCTCTTTGTTTCCTGGGCTGGAAGATCACGTGGTTGATGACCTCGGCTCTGCTGATGGCGCAGAACAATGCGGAAATTCAGGCTAATCTCGGTCATTATCTAATCTTCCCCATGCTCTTTGTGGCTCCAACAAAAGTAGGCAAATTTGAACACGAACACATTTACAGAATTTATGCTGTAGTGCGGTACAGTGAGATGCAGTAGTTTTCACAAAATAATGAGAGGTTCCACAAAATTACGACCAGTGTCGGGCACAGATCAGATAGTGGAGACGAGAGCAGAGTGGGGTAAGATATCAGCGATACTTTCTTGAAGCAGATAATCCAAAACACCAAGGCAAAAGGGTAGTCAGACAGTCCGAGGTCAAAAGATCCATAGAGCATAAACAAACTCCAGCAAAAGTACAGAGGGGCAAATCCAAACGGGTAACGGAATCCAAGGTCATAAACGATCATGCAAAAACCGCTTGGTGGTGCCAGCTGAAAAACAGGCAAACAAGATTTTGCAAAGTGTGAGTGCAAATGGTGGTGTGTAAGTACTGTGTGGGAGTGATGAGTCGCAGGTGAAAGTGATTAGAAGTCAGGAGAGCTGGAGCCGATGTGTTGTAGAGTGGGTATGTCTGTAGGTGGGGGGTTCTGGGAAGTGGAGTCCCCGGAGGATGCGACAACCAGGCCTGATGTTTACATAATTATCTCCTTTCTAGATGCTGATTCTGATTAAATTTGTTAACACGCCACTAAATTTAAACACAGATTTTCTCAATACGTCTTCGAGGGCAGGGCTTCACATGAACTCAGTTTGTGATGTCACTAAATATGCAAATAAGCATCATGGATTTTAACCTTTCACGTTCGATATGCAAATTATTAAATAAATCAGAGAGAAAATGAGGATGTAAAAACGAGACTCTGATACTGAAATCCCACTCGTGTCGATTTGTGACTAATGTCAGCTAGTTTATTAGCCGACGAGCTAAGTTAGCTAATGTTAGTGATATTAGGCTATTAGGGATAACAGGAGGACATGGGGGACGTGTCTAATTTGCATATTAATGAGGGTAAAGGTGTAGACATGTTCCTCTGCCATTTTAGTTTAGTTTCTTGTTTTTATTTATTTTTTTATTAAAAATTGCATGTTCAAGGATCTGAACATTCAAAAAAATAAGTTTTGGCACCCATCATGAAATGGCGAAGGCTAATAGCTACAACGTAGGGCTAATAATTACACATTGAGGAAATGTTCTCATAATTATGACTCAGGAAATGGTTTAATTTTTTTCTTCAAGTGGCGGATCCAAATACAAATCTGCTTTATTAAACAAATACTAAATCTTACAAAGAACTCTCTGAGGCACTTTTTAAAGAAGCGTAACCATCATCAGCAAATAAAGCAAAGCTCCTAAATCTCCAACTCTATCAATGAGTCCTGCAGAATTAATAATCATAAGGAACCACATGAAGCCTGACAAATCCTCAGCACTGCTTAAAGTTAGCGGAAATTAAAGATCGTCTACGCTCTCAGAGTTTGCGCTCATATGTATATTCATGAGATTATCTCACATTTCAATTTCACCTCAATTAAATGCAAGTCCGTTACTTACCAACATGGGTCCACGAACAATGGGAATTAGGAGTCATTTGCACGGATTGGACAAATCTCGTCGGGTTTAGCGAAGCCGTTTCCTCACTAATGGGGTCTTTGACTTGCGAGGCAGAGAACTAGAAAGCGAATTCCCCCATCAGGTCTCGGGAACATATGCTTGAATTATAAAGCCGTCTGGCGCCGACGAGAGTTTTTCAACCCGAAATCATCACAGACTCTCAGGGTAATTAACATCGAGTCGTCCGGCCCGCCTCTTTTTCCAAAGAAAAGGTGTGAATGACAATAATTGCTACATGGAAGAATAAAGCAGGGGGGAAAAAAAGTTGTTTCTTTTTTTTATTTTTTTTCTTGTTGTCGTTTGTGTGAAACTTGAGGCCTGAGGGAGCCCGGCGTTCGCGGCGGCTTCATTACCAAGTCATTATGGCAGAGAGACAGATGGCACATGGCTCCTCCGCCCTTCCCTTCGCTCTCTCTCCTGGCAAAATGAACGCGTGTACAGAGACGATGTGTCAGGATCCGCTAAATTGGAGCGCTGAAATAAAATCGAAGTGACGTTAATAGATTACCCGGAGTTCATTTGCATATTGAGAGTTATTACGTGCGCGGGTAACAGGACTAACAGGCAAGAGAGGCGAGTGCGGCTGTACTTCTAATAACATTTCTGATTATGCACGCGGCATCCCTGGCAGGTAAAAAAACATTTTAAATAATAGAATACGGACTCGTCATCAGCGGGGATTCTGACAATGGCAACTGGTGACTTTTCCCCCAGACAGATTTATGGAAATGTGGAAGGAGAGATTTATTTATTGATTTATTTTTAGATTTTACTTAACGCCAGTTTGCAAAGCAAACGCCGCTGGAACAGTTTGTGACTCAACAATTGACTCCGATTTACATTAAGACACAAGTGTTGGATTAAATCCTTAATTAAGAGCCTTATTTAAATTTGCTTTCATTTCTTTCTGAGCAACAATGGCAGTCTCTGCAGTGTCTACTATCAGTGTCTTAAGCTCGTCCAAAATGTTTGGGGTCTGAAGTTTGCTTCATTAGTTTTGCACTGGAGCTAGAATGCTAATGTAGCTAACAAGTAAAGGACCCTTATTGCCGCCAGTTTAGCATCGACCAACCTGCATGTCTAAATCATCACACACTCGCCTTTAAAGACATTGTTTGGATCAGTAGCACTATTTGCATGTAAGGTTTTACAAAATTCGGATAACATATCATCTGAATCACTTCCACCTTCAAACTTTAGGCCACGCCCCCTACCTGAGTGATGACACCAAACTATGTGCTGAGGAAGAAAGTGATTTGGCCTTTTAGGATTTTGTGCTCTGGCTGTTTTTTGCTCTGTGACGTCCTTTTGTCCATGTTTATAGATAACAGTGTGTCCCACAGTGTCAGAAAGCACATCAACAAGTCTGTTAGAGATTACGAGGCGAGTGTGTGATGAGTTAGATATGCAGTTGCTAATGCACAATGCTAAACTGGTAGCCATGAGCTTCCATTACTTGTTAGCAACAACTAAAAAGCAAACTTCAGACACCAAACGTGTCTTGGCTGATGTCCTTGATCTCATTTTTGGTCAAATTGCTCCTGTAGTTCAGCAGTTAAGAACAACGGATAGCATTTCAATGACATATAGGGTGTGTACATTTTTGATAACTGATGACATTTCTTTCAGACCTGACTATGTTACTTCCAGAGCATATTGTAGCCTGCGCTCCTCTCAATGCTAGCACATGCTAGTTTTCAGCTGTCTGATAAATGCTGAGGTCCAGCAGCAGGTCGTGGGTGTGTGTGTGTGGGTGTGGGTGTGTAGCTCGGTGGTGGCAGATGGAGAAAGAAGCAGGGGGCTCCGGGGTGTGTAACGCCTCGCACAGCTGGCCTACTGCGATGTCACATCTGCTGCTCCGGATGCATGCTGAGAACCACCCGAAGGTCTGGTTCTGGCCCCGAGGCCGGCAAGTGGAACCCAAACCCAACCTGTAACTGGAGGCCAGGAACAAACAGTGCCTCTTTATAAATCTTTAAATATCCTGACCCTACTGATTCACCTGGTCCTCTTATCCGTGTGTGTGTGCGTGTGTGTGCGCGCGTTAGGATGAGGTTGAGGAGCTGCGCTCTGAGATGCTGGAGATGAGGGACATGTACATGGAGGAAGACGTGTACCAGCTCCAGGAACTTAGGCAGCAGCTGGAGCAAACCAACAAGACGTGCCGCATCCTGCAGTACCGGTTAAGGAAGGCGGAGAGGCGCAGCCTGCGCGTGGCTCAAACCGGCCAGGTGGACGGCGAGCTCATCCGTACCCTGGAGCAAGATGTCAAGGTGAAAAAAAGGATGAGAGAGGCCGGTGCCTCAATATGTTTGTCTGTTTGCGTGGGTCCCTCATGTGCTTGTCTCGTGGTTTATAATAGCGTCACAAGACTGTATTTAAAAATGACTGCAAATGCAGCTGTCTTTTAACCGAAACTTTGGTTGGCATTCCATTCAGAAACCCCTTTAGTGTCATAACATGCCATAACGTCTAGTGAACTTACAGGATTGCCTTTGCCAAGAAGCATACATGCAATGCTGCCTTCAAATCTGCCTCCCAAGTGGGACAGTCTTTATCTTAGGAACGTGCAAATGTTGCCAAAAAATGCGGCCTCCTCCCGAATGGAACGCGGGGATACTTTTTGAATAATCTACAATGACAATATTTTGAGTGTTAAATATGACTGTGTATCGTAAAATCTTTGGCCTAGTGATAACCATGTGCCTAAAATGGTTCTCTGATGAAAATCACAAACATACTCCCACCATTCTAGCTTGTCAGCCTTGAGGGAAACGGTTTGAGATGTATAACTGCACGAACAGAAACTCCAGGGGTCATTAACTTTTGTCTCATTCAGTGATCGCGCCTACACATTTACCCTCAGGATCTAACCAGGAGGAGCTGTTTAACAAGGCTTTTAGAGCCTGCATTTATGGCTTACATGTGGAGTTGTTTAGGCCTCTGTCTCTTGTGGTCCGGGAGGACAATGCTTCTTTTCTCGAGCCTGTCAGCAAGGGAAGCTACAGTGATGATGTCATTCCCTTAAGCCACGTCCTGCTACCGCTGTTTCTCATTTTAAATGGCTAGCACGCGTTAAGTCACGCCGACACCAAAATAAGCTGGCTTCAGCAAGGCTAATATGGGTGACATTTCAGGTCCTCCCTGACCATGCGCTTGATTTAAATCCTGCTCAGCCAATCAACTCTTGGCAAAGGGTTGGCACTTGGGACAGCCAGTCAGAAGAGACTTGAACACAGGAAAATGGGGGGTTTAAGAAGGATTTAAAAGAAAACACTCTGTGTGTCTGTCAGATTCTTTAACCGCTAGCAGGAGTCTCCTAACACTGGGCCAATTGTCTGTCTGTGCTACCAGCTACCAGGTCAGATTACACTGTCGTGTTCAATCTTTGCTGTTTCAGCTGAGTTTAGACGCTGTTGTGCCACTGCCACAGAAACACTCAATCACGTACTGGCTGCACTGTGTCTGAAAATTGTATTTAAGACTTAATGCAGCAAAAGATTGCGCTGATTACTGGTTTGGACGTATTTCTCAGGGAACTATCAATTACAAAACACTGGTTTCCAAAGGTTTCTATTACCCAGGATAAAATGTTGAGTGGAGATATGGATACAATTTCATTGCTCTTGGGATATTTCGACCCTTGAAAGACTGGCCAGCAAATATCTACCAGTTGTTGTGTGGGACATTCCGAATGAATGACCACCATTTACGGGTCAGTCATGGTCTTGCTTTAGGTCTGTGTGGCTCGAATGTTTTGTTTGCTTTTGGGTCACGCTTTGAGCAGTTCCCACGTTTGGCTGTTTCCTGTCTCTACCGTAGAGCATAGAGCAGGAGATGATGTCATGATATGTAGGTCATGAGGGGGTGATGAGAGCCTTGGACATTAGAGAGATCCCAGTATCATTTGCTGCCCTCTGATGCAATGGCCTCATTTCTTAAACCAATGAGAAGAACATCTGAAGCAACTGCCACCTAGGGAGAGAGAAAGAGAGATGCTCTATGTCTTCTCGTGGGCTGCAGTGGTTGAAGAGGCACTGCAGATTTATCTGAAACTCTGTTGTTCATCTGCAGGCTGCAACCCTGTGCAACTGAGGGTCAAACTTATGCACATAGAAATAAATAACAAGAGGGAGGGCATGATTAAGGAAGAAGTGTTTGTTCAGTTTGGTGAGTACAAATAACAGCTGAGTGCAGCATCCTGGAGATAAAGGCTACACTTGGGTGGGGCGAGGACAGAGCAGTACAGTAGAAAAGAGGCGTTCCTTGAGCCTTGGTCTAATCAGGCTTTAGTTCCGTCTCCACCTTGAAGAGCTCAGACTATTAACCGATCCCAAGCCCCGCCCTCGCTTGGTTCCTGTTGCTATCTAGGTCAAGCTTTTGAAAAATGGAGGTCGGAGTCAGCAAGTCAAATCAGCGAGACATAATATATTGCTGTTGGGAATTAGTAAAGGTTTCAAGTACAAACCGACAGCAGGGGCTTCAGTATGCATTAATGTTAAATTCACAAACGGATGACGTCAAAACAAAAAAAGAAAAGCTTGAGACCAAGAGCGTGAAAACGAGAAGCCCCATCAACTGTCACTTAAGCCTGATAAAGTTTCTGTATGGCTAACATGGTCAAAGCTAGGGATGAGAATAAAAATCCATTCTTAGATGCATCTTGATTCTCTTCATAAACAGTTCTGCATCGATGCACAGATCTCCATAATCTGATTTTTTTAATTTTTTTATGAAATGCCACAAAACAGTTCAAATACAATGTAAAGCAAGTCATAATAATCATAATAAATAAAATAATCACATTTATTTTTGGCCACAAGTCTAAACCATTGGGTGGTGAAACGTAAAGGCGTATGCTAGCAAGTGCGCTATGTGTACGTTAGAAACGAGCTAAGATATGTTTGAAGGTGGACAAACTCAGAGCCTCGCCCTCTGCTTTGAAAGCAACTGTGTGGGCACATTTTTGGATTTTATGAATTCGAACAAAAAGAACTGGACAAGAGGCATGCCATGTGCAAGCTCTCCGGAGTTGGAGGACAAAACGGTCTGCTGCTGTTCCTGCTCAACAGAAAACCCTCGAGCAAGTGGCAAAGCTTTCACATAATTCACATAAAGGGCAAAGCGAATTGCCAGGTCAATTGCAAAACCCGCGCTTGATTCTATGCCTGCTGTTAATAAAACGTACTGGAAGTGTTTTAGTGATCATCATGATGATGATTTTATGCTTTAAAAAGTATTAAGTGGTCACACAGCAAAAAAATAACAACCCATCATGTATAGAATCGAGATGCATCAAGAATCGTTTTATAATCGCATAGTGGCACTCTGAATCGAAATCGGATTGAATCGTAGGGGCCTAAAGATTCCCACCTCTAGTAAAAGCTGTATCATTTTTTTTTTAACCCTTGTGTTGTCTTAAGGGTAAAAAATGACCCACCACTATGTTTAACAGCAGATAAAACCCTCTAAATGATATTTTTTCAACTTTGATGACTTTTCCTAGAGTGACCCAAACATTAGAAAAAGTGTTTATATTTCCATGAAAGCTGTACATCACCAGGGTACATCACCAAGATTGTCTTCGGGTCATTTTCCGACCCTTAGGACAAGGGAAGTCTACAGAATGTTAAGTCAAGGGTTAAATTGTATGTAAACGAATTTGGATGGTTCATCTACAATTGGGGTGTCACAGCTGTGACATTTTTACAGGCTTATAATTTAGTCTGATTAGCTCATACGAGCAACCTAAACAGCAAATGAAATGACTTGCCTTTGAGCAGACATGGGTGTTTTTGTTCATGGTGTGTGTCTGTTTTGAACCAATGCTGAGGTCTACTACACAGATTGTAGTAGTATGCTGTTTTAATTTTTATTTCCAAGTCCCCTTTTTGGCCGGGAGCTTTAATTTCAATTTGGTGTGCTTGCTAAAGTGCTGAAAGCCTGACCAAGTTAATGACAGATAGCAACGGTCGCTAAGCAGTAATCATGAAGCATGGCCAAGAAAACAGGATCGATCTACACCAGGAAAAGTGACTACCACCCTTTCCCCTTCCGCTTCGACATTCCGCACACGATGAGAGCCGCATGCATTAGGGCTTTTGTGCTACGTTCACATGTCAGAGTCGGGCCAAACATCGAGCTGCCATCCAACAAAGCTGGCATCAGTGATGAGCACAGAGAGGCCTGGCAGCCCTGGGAGCCTGAAACTAAAGATCATATCCTGCAAATTGGGGGTTTTTGCCAGTGGACGTCAGAATTAGGAGACAAAAGCAGTTTTTTCCTCTGATAGCTTTAGGTTTGGCTGTTGTACTGAGTAAATATTTCTATGTGGGCTTTTGTTGGGATACGCTCCCATTGAATTTTGAAAATGGATATTGGAAAATAAATGGGAGGTGGATCCAAATGAGATATAGAGATGGCTGGACAGATAAATGCTGTATGAAGTCAAACATTATGATAATGTATTACTTTGAATTTAGTTAAGTGATATGAATTGGGGTTAATTAAAGAGCTGGCTTGATCTGCGTTTAGTGAGCGAGTGTGTGCAAGTTGTCCTCATACAGACCCACATAGTTCAATTCAGTGAGCTGTTTGGTTAAGTAGGGTGCTGGGTCAAGCAGGAGCACCACACACACACACACACACACACAAGCGTCTCTTTGATAGCTAATTGTACCCCTTTGATTCCCGTTGTCGTTTTTATGGCGCACACACAGCCGATTATGTCTTGACTGCAGTAGGGCGGAGGGAACCAGACAAGGGAGGGTCCAGACAATTTTAACGCCTTTAATGTCCCGTGATATAACACCTCCCTCTCACCTTTCAAACACCACTGAAATCTGTTCCCTCCATCTGGGCTCAGTCTCTTCAAAACCACCCCCCAGGCGTGCTCCACTTTACCATATGAAAGCAGCACCTTTTAGGCACTATAATGCTGCAGGTGGGTTGTGTGAGACAGGGAGGCGGAGAGTAGAACGCATATTAATCATGTCTTAACAGCTCCTTTCAGAGGATCGTTCATTTAAAATCGCCGTATGACAGCACTTGTGTATAATGGCAGACGCTGATGCAGCTAGTCAGGATCCTGTTTTAATGCATTCCAGAATTTTCCTTTTACTTATGTTATAAATAAAGTAAATGCAATAAAAACGTCTTTTTTTAATTATTATTCATGATTAATCATAATAATGGAGGGATGGCTGCCACTATCAAGCAACAAACAGGGTAAAGAACATTAGTACATTAGGCTTGTACAATAAATAAGAGCATTGATTAGTACTAGCATGGCTGACACCGTCCATAGCATAGCAAAAGTGCAACAAAGAGAGCGAGAGACTAAATGGATGGGGGATAGGACAAAGAGTAACTGCGTGGAATGATAGAAAGAGTGTCAGAGATGAACAGAGAGATGGTGTATTCTTCAACACAAAGAGAGGAATGAATATAAAGAGCAATGGAGCCTGAATAGAAAGTATAGAAAATATAAAGAGCACAAGTGAGAGAAGGCAAAGAGAAAGAGGGAAGGAGGGGTCTGATTTAAATTCGAGCGAGGTGTGGGCACAGAGAGGTATTGTGGGTCCCCAGCTGCTCCCTGGCCGTGATTCAGAGACAGAGCGGGGGGACAGATGGGTAAGTGAGAAAGGAGAACCCCTCATGTAGTCACACTCACAAATATCCACCACGGCCTTGTCTTTTCAACATCCCCTTTGCAGTGAGTGTTGCATTCTGTCCACTCCATCTCTCCTGATCACACACTCCGTCCCACCACCATTCACCTGTTTGGTATTCCTGAATGAATAGAATTCACGTTTCCCCCCGAAACACCCCGCATGCGCAGATCGATATCAATAACTTCGGCACAAGAGCTGGTGAGTATTTCTACGGGAGAAAAAGTGGGTTTATCACCCAAACTGCGCTCGAGTTGTTCGTTAAAGGGGCGCGTTGAGCGGCCGTGACCGCTATGTTGATTCGAGTCCTCTACCTCCTTGAACTTAGCCTTAAGGCTCTTAATTTTTTGTTGCCATTGTAGCCACGTTCAGTTGTGGCCGCGCTTTGCCATTTTATGGCCAATTGTTTCGAAAGCACTACACGGT
>JAOUQW010000034.1:685288-695335 GCA_028565825.1 Olivaichthys viedmensis
GGTGCGGTACACACTGCAAGAGGATTAAAGGTGCAGTACACACTAGAGGGGGATTAAAGGTGCAGTACACACTAGAGAAGGATTAAAGGTGCAGTACACACTAGAGGAGGATTAAAGGTGCAGTACACACTACAAGAGGATTAAAGGTGCAGTACACACTACAAGAGGATTAAAAGTGCAGTACACACTTGAGGAGGATTAAAGGTGCAGTACACACTACAGGAGGATTAAAGGTGCAGTACACACTAGATGAGGATTAAAGGTGCGGTACACACTACAAGAGGATTAAAGGTGCGGTACACACTGCAAGAGGATTAAAGGTGCAGTACACACTAGAGGGGGATTAAAGGTGCAGTACACACTAGAGGAGAATTAAAGGTGCAGTACACACTAGAGGAGGATTAAAGGTGCAGTACACACTACAAGAGGATTAAAGGTGCAGTAAACACTACAAGAGAATTAAAGGTGCAGTACACACTAGAGGAGGATTAAAGGTGCAGTACGTCATTTTTTAAAAGGGCTTCTATATCTGTATTAACAATATCATTTCAGAGATACCATAGAAAAACTGTGATTTCATAATATCTTTTATTATTATATATATATTTTTCCATATCAACCTTCTGGTTACCTTTTTCAGGCCATGAAATTAGCTCCGCCCCTATCCAGAACAGCTGCTCAGCTCCACTCATGACTTTTTTCCTAAAAGGCAAGTCGTGAGGCTTGCGTAGTTTTAACTACATGAGTTGGGTCGCTTGGGAGGAAGCTGAAGGCTTTTGTAATGTTTTCACTGCAATTGCAATTCACCTCACAGGCAGCAGAGGGCGCTAGAAATGACAAACTGCTCCTTTGAATAACCTCGTCCTCTAAGCCAGTGGTCGAATCGTTGCAAAATTAAAACGGTGATGATGGATTTAAATGTGCAAGCCTATTAATGTACCAATGTACTATTAAGGTGGCATGGCATAATGAAATATAAATATTAATAATAGCGATTCACATCAAACCTGTGTATTCAGTTTCTGTTTAAAATCCTGAAGCTTTGAATAAAATCCGAATGTACGTACATGAGATGAATGTGGGATTTTTGGGAAAAGCCATAAGGCCATCTTACATGCAGGTTTCACAATAGCTGGAAAGAAATGACGCTGATTTTTCACTGAATCTTTGAATAGGCCTTGGTGATTGCAGCGCTTCAGGATGTGAATGTATGTCAAGGGAGTTTAAAAAAAAAAAAAATAAATTTTATAGACCTTAACATTGAAAAGTACTCGCTCAGCTCTTGCGTACCATTGCAGTTGTTCGGTTTAAGCCGAAACTCTGAGCTTGTAAATTCATCCGTGTCCATTGCACTGCCGCTTTATTACAGTATACAAGGATGGGCATGATTTTGGGCGTTCATACAGCGTTTATGAGGGTCAGATTTTTGGAGAGTTTAAATTTAAATGACCATTAGGTTGCATTTTGTCACGCAAACCTGGCAACCCTTTATAGCAGACGATGCTGATTAGCCTGTCACATGGGATTCTCTAGCCATCGCTATTTACGCACAAAGGCACGCTTCAGTGCATTCTCATTCTCTCTTCTTTCATCACATTGTGACTTTTTTTTTCTCAGTCCGTCATTCTATCGTGCTTGGGGGCCAATCATCCGCTGTAGCAATCTTATGCAGAGCGCGGTGAGAATGGCTTCATTTCCTGACCACGTGCAGGATTTATTTATTTTTTTCGTGCAGCCTCCTGGGAAAAATGAGCCGAGGTAATAGACTCGCCTCAGAAAAAAATATCTAAAATAAATAAATAAATAAAAAAGAAGCAAAAACAATCCACTCGGGTCCTGTTTCACTCGAGGCGCAGTAATAGCTGAACAATAGCATCTTTTTAGCAACACAGAACAGCTGAATTAGCTCAGGTAAAACAGCTCCTTACTCGGAGAACACACTTGATGGCGAGACGTTAACCGGGTGAATTTGCCGCAGAGGAAAGTGTTTGGTTCGAGGATGCCGAGTGAACACCTGTCCAAATATGACGTGGCTCAGAAGAGCATATAATGGACAATTAAACACCACTCCAATTGTTTTAAATGTCCAGCATGTGACAGATGGTGCACGCAAACCGCTGACTCAGGATCGCCACCATCACGTCTCCACAATGAGACGGCGATGTAGCGGCAGCGCGAGGCTGTTTACTTTTTTTCCTCGAGTTTGAAACTATAATAGAGCTTCTGACAAATTGGCAAGCGGGCCGCAAACATCTGTGCATTTCCTGCAATGCATGTTGGGTTGTTTACACAGGCTACAGGGTTTTTTCCTTGCCTTCAAATGAAGCAAAGCAGGCAGACTTCCTCGAGTTATGAATGGTGAATTAAGGTTGGTTTACACTTCTGCGTTGGAGCACGTTCGCGTATTTGCGCCGCGACTCACGTGCACTCATCCAAAATCCCAACAGCACGTCGTGCGTATCTATTAGGGCTGTCAAAACGAATTTCGCTATTCGAATGCTATTTGAATTCGCACAATATTTACACATTCAAAGGTAAAAATCCACATTCGAATGTTTAAGATGCCATGTTTTACTTTTAGTCGCCTAACACAAGTCTATAGGAACGTAGGAAAAGGGGCGTGTCAGTAATGGACAATATAGATCTGTCACTAGCACGGCTGCTGCTAAATCACCTGGAAGCCCCCTAACCTACAACTAGTAAATTAAATAATAAATGTGATGACGTCATCACTCCTGAACACCTGAAAAGCCCCCCCCGAGTGGAAAGTGTTTCTGATTTCAGCTCCCGGTTTTTATACAGTACAAACACCTGAATGTCTGCTCGTCTGATGGCAAGAATAAAATCTTCGAAATTTTACAAAACCAGTGAAGTGACGCTGAATTCTTGCAGGGAGAAAACTTTGGACAAAGATCCGGAGTTGTCCATGAAGACGTTGAGGACGATGCAGGACAAATTCATTCGCAAGTCCGTCTCAAGTGCAGTGTAAACAGTACAGTTCTCCTTTATCGCATCCAGTAGTTTCCGTCTTCGATCCATCCTTCCTACGGTGAAACAGTGCTAATTATTTCATAGTGTTAATGTCTTCATTATTATTCTAAAATAGTAGAAAATAGTACAGATTCACAACGTCTCAGTAGGCGGCAGTGTGCAGGAAAAACAACGAATCGCCCGACGCCAGCATGGTTCACTCTTCAGAGGAAAATGGAGAGAATGGCAACTTGGAAACAGGACGCTAACTTACCTGGCTAACTAATGAACGTAGATTATTCTTTAAATTTAAACTAGCTAGCTAGCAAGCTTGGTGGATTGTATGTTGGTATTACGTCTTAATCGTAGCCAAGTAGTAAGTCTGGTTAATTAAGCTAATTAGTGTACGTAGATGACGTACTAGATTGTTCAAATTCAATTAGTTCATTAGTTAGCCAGCTAAGTTAATTGAAATAAACAATTAAAACAATTAACATAAAAAGTTAGCAAAAACGGTCCCAAATTGAAGCTTGTCCTTTTTAAGTGGCCCGGCTTAGCGCTAACACATGTAATAAAATCTCCATGAGGTCTGAGAGCGTCTTATGTGCAAATAAAGTGTAAATCGGTCCTCGTGAAACTGAATTGCTTTAATTATTAGTTACAGCGTGACGGGCGAAGGAGACCCACAGGCTAGGCCTTACACAGAGCGAGAGAGAGAGCGAGACAGAGCGAGATGCCCGCAGTGTGCTAATTCCTACAGTGCTTTTGGCTCGGGTTCCTCCGATCTGATGGGATGCCAGGATGCCTCCTCGCACACAGCACTTCCTTCCAGCTCTCCCTCCGTCCATTAAATATGCAAGAGGAGCGCTGTAGATATGTTTTTTTTTTTTTGTACCCATGTATTTCTTGTAGCCGATTCTCTGGAACTCCTTTAACCTTGCTAGCATGCTGGTGAACACTGAAACGGTGCGACCCCGTGACCCCGCGCTCCCTGTCACCGCTCGGCCCCGGCCACTCCAATTAAAAACACTGATAATGTCCTGTGTGTTTTTATTTGTGATTTATAACATTATTATGAGCCTTTATTCTAATTAACGGTTGACCGAGGCTGTTTGTTTTTGTTCCCTTCGTGTGCTGGTAAGAACAACGGTGGAACTTCACCTGGACCTTCTGCCCTGCAGAGCCCACAGTCTCCTTTTTTATTTATTCATTTGGCAGATGGTTTTATCCAGGATTTAATGCAAGCCTGGAGTTTAGTAGCTGAGGGTTAAGGGTTCTGCTCAGGGGGCTCTAGGCTCTCTGGCAGTCCTGGGAATTAAACTCACAACCTTCTGGACACTAGCACAAAATCTTAACCCCTGAGCTCCCACTTAATCCCACTGCTCCAAATAATCAGTAACCAGGACGTGTTCGGTGTTTGTTTTACTTCTTTAGTTTAGCACTCGAGCTATGATGCTAATGTAATAACTCCCTCTTCCTTCTTTCTGTCCTTTTTCCTTTCGTCCTTCCTTCCTTTCTTTCTTTATTTGTTCCTTTCTTCACTTCCTTTATATATCTCCTAAAGAAAAGAAAGAAAGAAGAAAGGAAATAAATAATTATTTCTTTCTTTCTGTTTTTCTTTCTTTCTTTCCTTTATCTCTTTTCTTTCTTTTTCCTTTTTCTTTTTCTGCAATCCTCACATTCTTTCTCCCTCTTCCTTCCCTCTCCTTTCATTCCTTTATATGTTTTTTGCTTTCTTTCTTTTTTTTCTCAGCTGTGTTAGTATTATTGTTTTATAGGATTGTAATTTATCGCTGAACTATGGGAACACTAACGGACAAAAGCACACAGAGTAGACAGCAGTGTTTTAGAGTGAAGTTTTAGAGGCAGCACAAATGTTATGGTAGATAATTAATGCAATTCATAGACTGGAAAATACGGTAATTACCATATTAACATCTATAACTCAGTAGTTGTTTTGTGTGAATTTGCAATCGTGAGACTACATCAACAGTCGTCCTTCGTCCTCATCACGATTATTTTAATAAACTGAAATATCACAGTCCATCAGTGAACTCGGGACTCTCACAAAGTCTAGCAAGTGCACATTTATCCTATTTATTTTCATTTTCCTTCCTGCATTCTGTCTTACATCCATCATTCATTGTGTGTGTGTGTGTGTGTGTGCGTGCGCACAGGTATGTGCATGTGCGTCCCCTCCTGATAGATTGCTTGTCAGAAGAAAGAAAAATGGCGCCTCCTTCACCCGAGCATGGCATTTACTCGCTAGGCACGTCCACGCACTCCGTTCTGTTCTGTTCTGGCTTCAGATTCTCGAAAAGGAAACGAGTTTAACCCTCCACACGCCCTCTCTCGCTGCCACCTTGATGTCAAAGGTGCCATCTTCACTGGAGAGGGAAGATCACAGACCTGGCATCGCTCTCCACCCTTTCACACATCTCTGTGATCCGACCCCCTCTCCCCTTTCATGTTTGCACTGATAGCTGTGTGTTAGCTTTGATGGCCTCCATCACACTCACAGGAAGTAGGAAGTCGGGGACAGTGTTGCGCTCGCACCCCAGCTACTTCCACACACACACCTACACTCGCAAACACGTACCATTTGCACATGGAAACTTTCACACACACACACACACACACACACTGACTCATCATGGTTTTTCTCGCACTCTCGCGTTCACTCTCTCTTTCTCCTCACTCTGTCTCTATCTCTCTCGCCCACTCAGTCTTGGCCACCATGCTCCGTGATGATTGCAATCGCTTTAATGCGTCGCTTTTTTTTTTTCTTCTTCTCCCCTCCGAGAGATGCACACTTCCTGCAGACAAGAAAGACAAAGCCGAAATCTTCGCTCCAGCACGTTGGAAAAACAATTAGAGAAAATAAAACTCACATGTGTGTCGTTAGCATCTCGTGAGAATAGCATGTCATGAACGTTTCCGCTTGTTTGTTTGTTTGTTTTTTATTTTCCCTCAGTGCGGCGCTTTTCTTTCCTTTCAACTTGCAGCGCGATTGTGGACGACGGCGCTCCAAAGCTCAAAATCAGGAGGGATTCACGAATCTGACACGTGCGTCTCGTTTGCTTTTTATATTGCTTTCACTCGCTAGTTTGCTTTCATTTGCTAGGTTAGCTTTCGCTTGCTTGTTTTTTCCCCTTGGGGATCAAAAAAGTACATCTATCTATTTAGTTTGCTTTCACTCGCTAGGTTAGCTTAGATTTAAAGAAACCCATCACACATGAAGGCAGTCTTAATAAAAGCTGTGTGGGAGGGACGAGCAACACCGGCCTTGTAAGTGGTGAGGGTGGAGCTTACACAAGTGTTACCCATGATTAGCCCTGCCCATTTTACATAAAAATTATGGCAAAGTACATACAGTATATTATAAAATCACCAATTATTCTGACTTTGAGAGCAACATTAAGCTCATTAGGAAACATTACAGATTTACATTTCCTGGTGCTTCAGCCTTATTTTAACTAATGCTCTCTCTCTCTCTCGCGCTCTCTCTCTCTTTCTCTCTGCCCTGTAATGATGGCGTGCCATCCCTAAATGTCCCCTGATCCATATTACAAACTCAATAAACTGGGCAAATGGACAAATCATTTCATTGTTGCATCTTAAACAGATGTTTTGGCTCGTTTAGCTTTCTTCCTGACTTCTTTTATTCCTTGGTTACCTTGCATCTTGTTTTCTTCTCTTTTTCTTTTTTTCTTTCACTGAATCATCGCTGCCGTGGGAACAATTAAGTATGCGAGGTCGCTGACACACCGCTTCAAAACAACGGCGCGTGTCGGAGCCATCAGGGGCAAACAAAGGACACCTTTAATTGTTTTGTTTCCCGCGAACACCTTGTCAAGGCCTCGGTTTAAGGATGGACGTTATGTAACAGTCTTTTTTTCGGCTGCCTCGTGACTTTTTCCCCGCCTTGAGGAACACATTGCTTCACGCCGCCACTCTGTCGCTTCCCAAGCGTCTGGAATAAATACAGGTTCTCTTCCTCTCTCATCAAAGCCCATTAATTGTGGCACAGAAGTGACAGTCCCTTACACTCCAGCACCCTGAAGTCAGCAGTGGCTCATGGGAACGTTTCCGATTTTCACCACGCTGACAGTCGTGTCGCCAGGATACGCCATCCACTCATCTCCGTCTTTCAATTTATTCATCCAAACCTTTGCTGCTGCAAACAAGTCGCTAAATCTGATCGACTCCATCTGATGGCATTTTCTTGATCATGTATAATGATTATAGTTGATTTGCATTTTCTTCAGCAGACACTTTTTTTTTTTTTTTTGAAAATAATGTCGAGATGCAAACACAAATTTTGGATTGGTCCCCATTTGGATTTCACTCCTAAACGAAAGCTAACTAAATCTGATTGATCTGATCTGTTCATGGTCTTTCCCCTTCATCTAGTTCACCAAACACTTGAGCGTCATAGCATCATAGCTTATGGAGGAGCCCAGCTCATGAAGGAGAACCTGGACGGCTGCTATTAGTGGTCCCCCATGATATCAGAAGATTTGCAATACACGGTGGCTAAATGATTCAGATGCATTTGCAGACATTCGGATGGAAACATTTGGATGGAGACGTTAAGAGTTTTGCTAAATCTGATTCTATTAATTCTCCACCATCTGGGTTTTCTAACACCTGTGCGTTAGCATAAATGTAAATTAGCAAGGGTAATGAAGGAGCTGATCTTCTTAAGAAGAACCTGGATGGTTCTCCATGATATTAATAATAGCACAAATGTAGGATTTGTTACATGTAAGGACTGTATGATCCAAAAGTTCTTTATGTTCCTCTGGTGAATCTCCTATACGTGGTTCCCCAAAAACAAGAAATAAGCATCAGAAGGGGAATCAGAAGCTGGTTTGTAGAGGAGCCGAAGGAGAACCTGGACGGCTGCCTCTGCCTTATTGTTATTTATGACCAGCGTCCTTACCACTCTTGGCGACGCTCATGTCCTGTGATAAACACCATGCAGGAACCACCCTTTTCAATTATAGTGCCGGCTGTACATCATCGCAGAATGAGAAAATTACACAGAGGAAGGGAAGGTTCCCACCTCGACACCCTCGCCGTGCTGATAGCTCTTAGCACGTGTCGTAAATGTCCTTCTGCGGCCGGTCCGAAACGAGCTCGGCTTGTTCTGGGCGTAAATTCCTCCCACAATTTGGCGCGTCTGCAAGTGAACCAAGAGCTCTAGTGGACATTTTGAGGTGGTTAGTGTGCTGGCATTGATGATCCTCAGCTCGGGCTATTATCCCCGCTGGATGGATCAGCCTGCAATTTTTGGACAGATGATGGCTCTGTGATGACAGCCTTCGTGGTGGTGAATGTGTTTCTCAGCGATGGCTTTCAATCAAGCAGGTCAGCTCGACTCCCTCTCACTCCAGCAGTGAACGTATAGATCTCTCGCCACAGGGCATCTTATTTCTTTCTTTTCTTCGGTTTCATTCACACAAAAAAATGAAAGTCGGCATTATTCTCGACAAGTATAGCATTAGACAAGCTGAGTGTTCTCATGCGTTACATACCTTCAGATGCTCAAAAGCAAACGGATTTGCAACCATG
Organism: Olivaichthys viedmensis; assembly: GCA_028565825.1. Taxonomy (NCBI): domain Eukaryota; kingdom Metazoa; phylum Chordata; class Actinopteri; order Siluriformes; family Diplomystidae; genus Olivaichthys; species Olivaichthys viedmensis. The sequence goes on from JAOUQW010000034.1 coordinate 693,836, forward strand.
TGGATGTTGAATATCTCTTAAATGTTCCTAAAATATATTAATTTAGCATTAAAGTGATACAAATGTTTTTTAGTCACTCAGTGTTTATAGTCTGTGCCTCTGAAAACTTATTTCCAGCTGTAAGGTCTATACAGAAAAAAACGATATTTCCTCACATGGCTGGCACCGATGATATAAGTACCACAGGGAGAGGATTATCTCCTCACACTGCTGCACCAATTATGCAAGTAATGCAGTAAAACTATATTTCTCAAATGGGCACACTGATTATATTGGTACCAGGCCTGAGAGTTGGAGAACAATCTATTAAATCAGGCTCGAGCCTCATAACATTCCCTAAACTATTCATAGCTATAATAATCCAAATAACAATAATTATTGGTGTAATAATTCAACACTGCAAACAAAAAATCTTATAAAATATTTTAAATATAAAATAGCTAATATCTAAAATTTGTCAGATGAATTTTTAAATAATACAAAATTATTAAGGACTATTTCTAGACATTTTCAATTCATTCATTTCAAGCTTGAAATTGTTTTGTTTTATTGTAATATTGTATTTGTTTTATCATAATGTCATAAGGAGAAGTTTTAGATACATTTAACTATATTCAAGATATTTATTTTTATTTTTTTTAATTTTTTTTTGCAGTGTTGAATTATTATACCAATAATTCTTGTTATTTTGATTATTAATTTTAGGGAATTTTGGGGTTTAGGAAATGTTATGAGGCTCGAGCTGGAGCCTAATTTTTTAAGCAGTGAATTGAATCAAAAGCATCAAAATCTCTACATTCTGATTAAATAAAGTAATATTAATGACTTCAAGTCTTCAGGTTCTGAAGGTTTTCTGAAAGAAGTATATTATTTATGATGACCAATATTTGAGCTATATCTAGAAAGATAGCTTGGTGCAAATAATTTTAACCCTGTAAAGCCCAAGCCTATGCCTAAAGGTGGCTGTCTGGGCGTGTCTAAATTTTTGACTCCCACTTAGTAATATTTTAGACTATCATTAAGTAATCTATGTTCTCTGATTTAGAACAAACTCAGCCGATTAAACAAAAATAATCAGAGGTGGTAGAAGTACATAAACTCCTTACTCAAGTAAAAGTGCAAAATTACAAACTCCTAAATCTACTTTAAGTATGAAAGTAAAATTACAAACATTACACATTTTCTTACTGATTATAAATTAGTCGCCTTTCGCCAAGGAACGTAAGCAAACAATAACAATAACTAAAGCTAACTAACGATAGCTATACCTCTAAAGAGTTAGCTAGCATGATTATAACTCTGACAATACAAACTAGCTAATAGGTAACTGATGGGTAGTGATGGTTATTAGGTTACTTTGCATCTGTTGTGTTTTTTACTTTTTTCTTTTTTAGATTTGAGGAACATTTCTTAAACACTTGCTTAAGGACAGTGAAAAGCTCTAACATATTTGATTAAACCACTCAAATTCTATCAGCTTGTTTCACACCAACTAGCTTT
>JAOUQW010000034.1:723789-738569 GCA_028565825.1 Olivaichthys viedmensis
CCTGTAGAAACGACATCTCATTTCAATGTATACGAGGTATATGGAGAAATGACAATAAAAACCTACTTGAACTTGAAGTCATTTCCATATATGGACTCAAAGACACACCCTCATATTTGGGATAAGTCTGATCATATTCCAATTATCGTTTGGGTCAAATTTGTTAACACCGTGCTAAATTCACATTCGAGATTAGAGGATAACATGGAACACAGAACCTGCGTGCTAAGCTGGCTAGCTAACTAACTTAGCTAATGTTAGTGATCAAAAAGATGGTGGTTGTCATGGTAACGTTATATTCTGACAGGTTTGGCTGCTATTAAATAAATCAGAGCAAATGAGGCCAATCGAGACTGCGACACTGGAATCTCACTCGTATCAACCTGTGACAGATGCTAGCTAGTTTATTAACAGGCTAGCTAGCTAACGTTTGTGATATTAGGCATTTTTGCAATTTGCATATTCATTTATATTTATATCTCCTGCCATTTTTAATTAGGTAAAGGTGTAGACATGTCCTCTGCCATTGTTAGTCGTTTCTCTGGCATTTCAAAAAATGTATTGTTCTAAATCAACTTTTCGAATGTTTTAAAAATGACACACTCAGGAAAACTCCTGAATTTGTAATCTATAGCTGTTTATTTCATCGCTTATATACGTCTGAATTTCAATTTGGCCCCCAAACAGAAGTTTTATCAGAAAATAAGTATTATGAAAATAAGTATTATGGCGATGCAGTGTTTTGAATTTCTATTACAGCCTGCTGTAAGTTTAGCGTGTAACCGTGCCTCGAGGCGATGCAGGTAATAATAACTCAAATTAATGCCATTCCATGATGACATGCAGCGTAACACATTCTAGACGTCATCCCCGCCGCGGCGTTAATGTCCATCCCTGCCATCCTTCACCCTCAGAGCGTATTATTAAAGCCCCGCTGATTTTACCAAATTCTAACCTACAGGATTCAGCTGATGGATAGCAGGGCATTAAGTGAAGCATGTGCGCCGCCGTGCCTTTATTTGGTTAGACGTGAATTGAATGCACATTTCATTTGGCTCCCTGCTCTTTTTTTTCTCCCCTCTCTCTTCCTCCTGACAGGTACTCGATCGATCGGCACACAGATCTGGAGAGGCAGTTCAATATCCATGTGGACGACGGCAAGATCACGTTAGCCAAGCCGCTGGACCGGGAGACCGATACGTGGCACAACATCACGGTGACGGCCACAGAAGTCCGTAAGTGACATTTCAATCTGGCTTGGAAATAAATAAATAAATAAACCGATAAATAAGTAAAAGCTGAAATTAATTACAGCAGCGATGTCACATCATCAGGGTGATGGCCGCAGATAGATATCTCCCTAATAGATAAATAAAAAAATAAAAAAAGAGCTGAATTTAATTACGGAAGCCATGTCACATCGTCACGGTGACGGTCAAAGAAGCCCAATAGATATCTAATTTAATATATAAGTAAGTAAGCAAAAATAAATAAGTACATTAAAAAAATATTTAATTATGATATTAATGTCAACTGGTTCCATGTAATTGAAATGATACATTATAATTAAATATATTATATTATATTATTATATTATATATAATTTAATTAAGCCAGTAATGACAACAGGTCCCCTGTAATTAATGTGTCTGAACTTTAAACTGGGTGAAAATGAAACTCTACGATATATAATTAACTACAGTTATTTACAGTTAACATTTATACATAAAATCCTTCTCATGTTATTATAAACTTCACATATAAAAATAAATAGACAAATTGATAGATTTTAAATTTGGCACTAATGTCAACAGGTGACATGTTATTGAGATTATATATTCAATTATAATCTTCACTGTAAATTAATAAATAAATAGACAATTAATTGAATAAATCGATAAATAATATGCTGATTTCTACATAAGACAACGAGCAAGTCTACAGGTTCAATGTGTGTGAGCTTAAAATGGTATGAGACGATATTTAACGATTCCTAAATCAACTGCAGTTATTTAATGTTAATATTTTGACATATATTTATCATATCCTCGTCTTTACCCTGAACACATCCAGTACATCAACATGTGTCCAATCACATCATAGAGTTAAATAACACAGACAGACAGACAGACATACAGATAGATAGACAGACCAACGGACAGACAGACAGACATATAGATAGACAGACAGAAAGACGGACGAACGGATGGACAGATAGATAGATGACAGTGATACAGACAGACAGACAGAGAGACACAGACAGATAGATAGACAGACAGACAAACAGAAAGACATACAGATAGATAGACAGAGACAGATCGACAGAGACAGACAGACAGGCAGACAGACAGACAGACAGACAGACAGATAGATACACAAACAGAGAGAGACAAATCAAATCTATAAACACACTGTATTAAGCATGCTCGAGCCCGAGTCGTGTTCTGCGACCGCACGCCTCCAGTTCCAGATAAAAGAACATCTGTGATCCAGAGAACACGCTTCCAAATTAAAGGCTCTGGAGCAGAACCCCATACGCTGCGTACCACATGTACAGCATTATTTCAATTCAGGACGCGATGCAGGACCGTGTTGGGGTGATAGAACTTGAATTAACATCTGAAGGCGTTGCAGGATAATTATTCGGAAGTCGTCTCGTCTCACACACATGCAGGTTAAACAGTGTTCAGTAAAATTCACAGCAGATCCCCAGCGTCAAATCTTTAATGTCTTCTATTCCTCAGTGACGGAGAAAGCTGGTTAAACACAGTCTGTTCCTGCAGAACCCATGGTTCTGATATCGACGGCTCTAATATTAGGGACAGCATTTCCACCAGCTTCAGAGCTGAATGTGGGAGTTCCTTAATACACAAAGTAAAATAAATTAGAACCGTAGAAATCTGACTTCATGAACATATTTTCCCATTTAATGTAAAATCCTTCATTTACACACACCACCGAGATCTTGTTTAGAGACGACTACAATCACATGGTTTTAATCGCTTCTAGCTATTTATTCTAATGTGTATTAGCTCAAAGGAAGTTTTGTTAGCATTAGCATTAGCAATGTAGCTCTCATTTAGTTTGTTGAAGTTTGTTAAACTGGTATAAATATAGTATTCTATATCTACTCTATATACTGGAAGTATAAAGGTCAAGGATGAAAATATCATGGTCGGCGAGCCGTTGGATCGTTCAGCCAGCGGCGCGTGCCGGTTGCCACGGCAACATCCGCCTAGGACATAAACACATGTGTGGTTAGTTCCACCCTGTCTTGTCCCGTTAAATGTCTCCAGCTGTTCCTTGTTTGTGATCCCCATAAATACCTTCACGTGTCTGTCCTGTGTTGTTAAGTGGCTGCGCATTTGTGTCTCCCGGAACCCGACGATATATATGGATGTCAGCTTATTGCTGCCCTTTACAATATTCAGCAGAATAAGCATTTGTTAACAAAAAAACTTATTTCCACCTTATTTGCAAGGTTCTTAACAATTTGCACAACATTTTAGATGTAAATTTGTACATCAAACTGTTTGTTAGGTGCCTTTTTAAAACCATTAATATGAAACTCTTGACCATGTCCATCGGTGGGAGGATCTTGTTTTCTGTTGTTTAACTGAATTCTGACGACAGTCACATCTGTGTTTCTTTAACAACAGAATTGACACTTTGGTGATGTAGCTTCATGTGTCATGTTATTAGCTCGGCACTTCTGGGGTCAAGACAAAATAAAAATGATAATTGTGTGTATTACTGATTAAATCCAATCATTTACAGACGACTGGAAATTTGCTAAGGATGGAGAAGTACTTTTTAGAGAGAATTCCCATCCCAGCAGAAGCTTTTCTCTAGCAGACATATTGGTAATCGCTCGTCTCTGAACTCCACAAGTTCCTCCATTTCTCTGACATTTAAAGCTTGATGATTCTCGGCTAATTTCACTTAGACGCTGACGGTAATGTAGCTCGACGCGCCGCGTGGTTTATTATCTCAGGTCTCGAGGAATCGGCTCTAAAAGCAGCTGTAGGCACGCCAAAGGCCAAAGCAAAATGATAATTGTGCTAAAAGTCAGTGGGTGCAACACTGATTAAATCCAATCATTTACAGGATCCTCAAAAGGGACTGTAAATTAGCAGCCATGAATGAATAATTCCAATAAAAAACCTAATCTAATTAAACTGCCTTTTATTTTCTTCTTCGACTTCAGTTGCCACCATTTCATAAATATGCATTTTTTCACCTTATGTATAAAACATTTATGTGTGTGTGTGTGTACAGGGGATTTTTAAAAGCACTTTGAATAGGATGGAGTTTTTTAATCGCAATCCTACTTTGCATACTTGATGAAGTGTAACTTCTCAGAATGATGTGTTGCGTTTTTAAAGTGGAAAAGAAAAAGAAAGAAAGTAACTGGTCAGTGTATTTACCTGCTTTTTGAAGTCGTAAATACCTATTATATATACATTATTATTAATAGTAGTAGTAGTAGTATTTAGATTTTTATTATTAATAATAATAATCTTTTTTTATCTTTATCATTATTAGATAAAAGCAGGTAAATACACTGACCAGTTACTTTCTTTTCTTTTAAAGATGCAATTATTATTATTATTATCTATAGATATTTGTAATAATAATAATAATAATAATTAATAGTAGTAATAATAACATTTGTGTATCACCTTTTATTTATATACCACCAAATAAAAAAATTACACAATTTCCCCAAATGTAGTCGATCATACAAGACATTTTCTTTTGTTTTGCACTACGAAGCTATTGTAGCTAATGTAATGAAAGCTTATAGCCTCCAGTTTAGCATCATACGTGCATGTCTAAATCATTACATTTTAGTTAAGGGGAACGTTGTGTACATTTTATTTCTGGTTGAACTGTTCCTTTAAACTTGCTTTTAAAAGGCAGTAGTATATACACCCTGTCCTTCTGATTTTTATATTAATTTCGTGCCTTTGCATGTTTCAGGGAACCACAGCCAGATTTCCAGAGCGATAGTGGCGATCAGAGTCCTGGATATAAACGACAACGCTCCTGAGTTTCCCACCGAGTACGAAGCCTTTCTTTGTGAAAACGGAAAACCCGGTCAGGTAAGACGGCATCTATCAGCTACATCTGCAGCATTCGCTCTTCATTTGGGCTTTTAATCTGGTGTTAATTACGTTTACTTGTTCTGTCAATCGCTTAATGTTGAACTTATCCTGGCGAGGGTTTCTCAGTGACACTCAGCTGGATAAAAGATACAGGGAAGAGTAAATCAGCTGTATGTTCCTTATTCTCCTGAGTTCTAGGCAAGAGGTCGCAGTCTCATGGCTGCAGATTCATAGCATGAGCTAGAACCATATAACCAGAGGAGGCCAATTTGAAGCCAGCTTTGCACTCCATTATCTTGGTTTCATAACCCATGGACTTTTTTTTATCTTTCAGCAATGAGACATGTATCTTAAGAATTCTAAGCATTTAACCTCATCAGTCACTGCAGCTTCATTATGCACTGTCAGGTTTCGGTCCTTAAGCTCCGTAAATCTCGACCTTAAAAGAGTTTTAGATCTAAAGTTGCTATTGTGGACCTGCTCCAGATATCTGAGGTCTCACACAAGTAGCAGGTCAAAGTTCAGGACAAGGCGTCCTCTTGATATCTCGATTATTCAGGGTCGTTCACAATCCCTTCCACATCGAGGGACTCTCTTCCTCACTCCCTTGTCAGTTTTTCTTTCCATTCTGTGAGAGAAAAAGGACGAGCATGGTGTCAGGTTCCTACTTTTGAACAAGCCGTCCATCATGAAGAGAAACGGTTTGTCCTGCATCACTCTGGCAGATTTATGGACGGAGCAGGACGAGGAAAAAAAGTGAAACGTCGTGTGGATAAAGGTTTCGAGTTTTCAGAAGTGAATGGGACAAATTTTTCATCCTGTGTAGGCTGCCGTCTTTATGATGGCAAAAGCAGGGTAACGGATGAGTGAGGACTCACCTGGTGTGTGTGTGTGTGTGCGCATGTGTGTGTGTGTGTGTGTGTGTACACACAGGTGATCCAGACCATCAGCGCTGTGGACAGAGACAATCCGACCCAAGGACACGCGTTCCACTACAGACTGGAGATGCTGAACAACCCGAACTTCACCATTAAAAACAACTTAGGTGAGAAATGGAGAGATGGAGAGAAGAAGAGAGAATCATAGAAAATGTGACAGAAAGAGAAGAAGAAACAAAGGGAGATAAAGCAATAGAGAAAAGAGAAAGAAAGAGTGGAAGAGAGAAATGTGGGAAGAGATTGAAAAAAGAAATAAGATGAAAATCAAGTTAAACCAATATTAGGGAAAGAGTAAAACATTTATTTAGAGAGAGGGCAAGATAAAGAGAGATAGAAAAAAGAAAGAATGATGGAGGGAAAAAGAAAGAAAGGTAAAGAGAGGGAGAGGGAGAGAAAGACAAAAAAAAAGCCTGTCACATAGCGGCCACACGCAGCGCAAGGCGGCGTGCGCGTGCCAATTATTAGTAGTTTTTTATCATTCTTGTCTTCTGTTCTTCCTCCGAAACGATCAGAGGCCTTGTCATAATTTCACACAGGCGCCATTTTTACGACTGAAAACCTGCACAAATTGCTGTAGTGCGAGACGCTCAGCGATGTGATTGGATGACCAATGCAGAATACCAATGACGGAGCTAGGACACAAAAAAAAAAAGAAAAGTCACAAGATTTCTTAAGGGGAACATAAACAAGGGGGGAAAAATGTTTCATGATCAACAGTGTCAAAATCTGCACTGAGATCAAGTAAAACAAGAACAGATGCATTAAGTGTGACTTTATTTGTTTACGTTCATTTTGGTAAAAAAAAGGTATAGTGTGAGCTTGTATTCTGTGCATGTACGACACAGAGGAAGAGAAAGACGGCATGTTTTGTGTCGAACCCAATCCGGTGGCATTTGATTGTGTCTGGAGGGGAAATCTGGTGAAATTAGTGTACCCGAAAGTTAGCAGCTGCACGATAACCTGGACATCAGCTATTTTTTACTCCCCAGTGCATTTTGAAAGAAAGCAAATGAACGTCATCCGAGCCGTGCTTCTACTGAGCCTCAGAGGTTCAGCGCAGCGTGGGTGACTGTAGAGCCCTGCCGATGTGACAGATGGCTCTAAATTTGTTTGCTAAATACCGTGATTGCTTTGATGAGCTCTGTGGCTCGTGTCGTGGAGCAGGAAGACAGGTTGTGTAGGTTACATGCTAGAAAAACTACTCTACTCGTAAAAAATGTCATATGGTTCCCTCTGTCTGTCATGGTGTCATCTTAAGAAGGTTCCCAACTCAAATAAAAGGAAGAAAAAAAGCTCCTCCAACTGAAAGGAAAGAAACTTCTCCCCTAAAAGGAAGTAAGACAGAAGTTTCCTACCTAAAACAAATTCCCATTAAAAGGAAAGAAAGCAAGGGAAAAAGAAACCACCCTCCAAAAGAGAGGGAAAGGGAAACTCCCCTCTTAAAAGGAGAAAGAAAGGAATAAAAAACGAAGTTTCCCCCCTAAAATAAGAAAAAGGGAGAAGAAAAAAGGAACGTTCCCCCTTAAAACTGAGGACAAAGGAAAGCTCCTCTCTCCAAAAGGAAGAAAAAGGAAACTTCCCTCTCTTAAAGGAAAGAACAATGAATATATCTACCTCCCTAAAAGGAGCACTCCCCTATAAAAGGCAAAAAGCAAAGTTACACTCTCTAAAAGAAAGAAAAAAGGAAGCTTCCTCCTAAAAGGAAGAAAAAAAGTCCCTTTAAAATAAGCCCCTCTTCCATAAAAAGGAAGGAAAAAGGAAAATTCCCAATAAAAAGAAAAAAAGGAAAGGGAAGCTTCTGCTAAACGTGGGGGGAAAATAAGCAAAAGGTAGATTTCCCCCCTAAAAAGAAGGACAAAATAATCTTCCCCTTTTAAAGATGGGGAAAAGGAAGATTTCCCTCCACCCCCAAAACAAGGTGGAAATTAGAAATGGAAGCGTAGCCCCTCTTATAAGGATAAAAGGAAAGAAAAAGAAAAAGAAAACTCTTCCTCCTCCCCAAAAAATCAGAGATATCGATTTGTAGAAGATGTGAAGAAGAGAGAAAATGCAGCATGAGACAGGGGCATTTTTTCAGGTCGGCCTCTATTCAGCTGCGTTATGAAGAAATTGACCTTTGACCTCACACTTCAATAGTGTGTTGATTGAGAATAGAGCAGCAGACAGCAGTGATTTCCTGTTTCATTCAGCTCTCAGGATTCTGGAAAAGTTTAATAATGCTACGCCGTGGTTAAGGCCAAAGGTAATGATTAAATAGCGCTTAAAACTGCAATTACTATTGGGAAGGATAATTATAGTGTAGTTACACGCGTTATTATTGTGGAAGATTATGAGGACATGAAGAGCAGAAACTAACGACCACAAAAACAACGGGTCCACGGGTTTAAGTCATGCTCGGCTGTAAGTCGATGAGGATTTTGGCCAACCACAGGGTTTTATGTGAATAAAATTGGTAGAAATGAAGGATGAAAAAATAATCATGATGAAAATAAATTGGTTGGAATAAATGATGCATCTCATTTCTCCTTGTCAGAAGAGTAGTAGATGATTTTTCAGAAAACTATAGAAGGATTTATGAAACATTCAGATGGAATGCACCTACGTTAAAGCGAGTCAGATTGTTCATAATAAAAAGGGATTTTTTCTCTCCCTAAAGATTCTTTTCTTCCTTTTAAAAGGTCATTTTTATCACTGAGACATTGAAGAGCAGATGTAAGGTCACCATTTTTTGATGGAGAGCCTGAGGCGTTTAGTGCCTCGGGGGGGTTCTGTTGTGGGCCAGTAGTGTAAGGCATACGTACCTAAAAATAGTCAAAGTAAGATATCAATGAGAAGCAATTTAACTTGGCGGTTACTCACCTTGACACAGACATTGGAACAAATAAGAGAAGTTTATTAAATAAATAAATAGTATTAAAAGATAAAAATATCAGAAGGGGTTCCTGTTTTGTCTTTCCACCTCTGTTATTTATCCTGCATTAAATAATACAATTAAATAATTACCAACAAAAGGGTATCTTAGCATACTGAAAGTTTAAGAATAACTGGACTTGATTGTGAATGATAATTTTTAAATTATCATTATAATATAATATTTAAACACTGTCCAATTAAACACAAACGTGAACAAACTGTATGAAGGAAGACAAGATGTTTCCTCCGTAAAATAAAATAAAAATCCCATTAAAAGGAAAGAAAAAGGAAACTTCCCCCTCTCTTAAAGGAATAGAAAAGTTTCCTTCCTAAAAGGAAATAACAAGAAATCTCTCTCTCTAAAAGAAGCACTCAAATATGAACAAACTGTATGAAGCTATAAATTAGGAGCTCATCTGCCAAAACTTTGTTAAAATGAGACAAATTATTACGACAGACAATGATTTTCTTCCTCCAAACAATAAAGCCACAAATATTATTGTAATTAAAATGATAAAGTGGCCGAAAGCATAATTGCTTTGTGATATTCGAGAGACCCGAAATAGTCACCTCTGTATTTTTTCATTAACATGTTTATTAACTTTAAGGTTTAGCGAATATGCACCGCAGGAAAAAAAAAACCCAGAAGCTGCTTCGGGACTTTCACATAAAGGTGATGCGTTTCAGACCAGATTAAACCTTCTGCTCCTGATGAAGCTTTTCATGATGAAAAAAGTCATTTCCGGAGCTCATTTATTCTGCTCATCGCTGCATTATCTCAGTGTTCACGTCACCTCAAAGCTTCCTCTCTTTTCCCACCTATTTGATCCGTACGGAACGTTTGAGACTATTAGAAATCCATTTGCGGTGCCGAGGAGATTCTTGAGGGAGTTTGGGGCAGGGCAGATGGGCGTGTCTGAGTGGGACAAATGGGCGTGTCTTTGAGCCCATATATGGTCTCAAAGACACGCCCTCCAAACACTTCTGAGTAGTACTATCGGCCATCAAAAGTTGTGACGTGCATTTATGAATATGACTTAAAAATCCTCTTAGGAATTCTATCAGGTTAGCTTATATTAGCTAGCTCGCTAACTACCAGTATCAGGAAATATTTCTAATTTAGGAATATAACTTTAAAGAAGCGTTCAGAAATCCTGTCACGTTAACTTATATTAGCAAGCTAGCAAAGAAAATCTGTAAAAATATATGATGCATGAATACCAATGACTTCCTTCTTTCCCGCTTGAAGACTTCCATATATGGACTTAAATACACGCCCATATTTCCATCTAAGTAAAGTTTCATACTGGAAAAAACCTTATAATTATAATGCACCTTATAATTTAAATTCATTAACACTAGCCAATAAATCTTAATCCATTTTTTAAAAATTCCTCAGACAATTCCATCAGCATCCTGGCGAAGCACGACTCATTTCGGCGTCAGAAACAAGAAGTGTACCTGCTTCCCATCGTGGTGAGCGATGACGGAGACCCGCCGATGAGCAGCACCAACACGCTGACCATCCGAGTGTGCGGCTGCAGTAAAGACGGAGTGGTTCAGTCCTGTAACGTCGAGGCCTTCGTCCTGCCCATCGGCCTCAGCATGGGGGCGCTGATCGCAATCCTGGCCTGCATCATCCTACTGCTGGGTACGACCTTTCACCCCTTCTGTACACGTGTGGTGTTTGTTGATCTATTAAGGAACTGATTGAATTAACAGGTCTGTGTTTTGTATTAATCCCTCTACTGTAGCGCACATTAAAATGATGATGACGAGGATCATTATGCCTTAAAATGACAGTGAAATCCTAAAGAGGGAGCTAGAGGGCACTGCAGCTACAACTGCAATATGTTTGGCTCCTTAGAAATTTAGGTAAATTAAGCATATTACTTGCAAACTCTATTTAAAAAAATAAGTTTTATCAACATTATTTTCAGTAAATTTGGTAGTATTAATACTTTCATTGCAGCTGCGTTGCTAATGTTCAATTCTTTAAGTGCAATTATTGAATTAAATTGATGAATTGACTATCTGTAGCTAGTAATGTTCTCTACAGATTCTAAGAAGCTGAGTCTGTACTGAAATAACATTCCTGCAATTTTCCGAAAGCGTGTGCTGTAATAATGGTTTGCCCACACAACTTTTCCATAAGACCAAAACTAACATTCGAGAAACATTTGTGTTAATGTTAGAGAAACGTTGTAGGAACATTTATAAACGGTAAGTAAAAAAGTTTTATAGATACACCTAAAACGTTCTGGGAAACAAAAGTTCCTAGAAACGAAATGTTCAGAAAATGTTCTGCTGACCTAAAATTATTAGGTGGCAAGCAAAGCAAGCCCTGGGACAGAAAGGATTGTGATTGGGTAGGCATGGCGACCAATGAAAATGGAGAAGAGGGGGGATTTATCACACTTTTAGGTAAATAAATAGTGCACGCTCGGTCTAGAGTTGTTCTTAAAAACAGAACGCGACAACCAGAATTGGTCACAGATTCCTGACAGCATCGTTTCTGAAAATTGTAGGTTGGCAGTATGTCAATAATGAGTCAGTGCAGTGTAGTTTAGGGTTGGTAACCGTTTTTGTCTAAATCTGGTTCCCACAAGTGCGCAGCCACTGCTAATTATTATTATTATTATTATTATTATTATTATTATTAGTAGTAGTAGTAGTAGTAGTAGTGGTAGTGGTGGTATTCCTTAACCTGATGGTAAAATCCCATTATTATTTAAAAATGTGGTAAAAAAGCATTATTTTAACAGTCAACCCAGTGTGAACTTATGCTGTCTTCTTTGTAATGCCTTTTTTTGACTTTGTCTTTGGTCTTTCTAGTGATTGTGGTTCTGTTTGTGACCCTGCGGCGGCACAAGAGCGAGCCTCTGATCATCAAAGATGAGGAGGACGTGCGTGAGAACATCATCACGTATGACGACGAGGGCGGCGGAGAGGAGGACACGGAGGCGTTCGACATCGCCACGTTGCAGAACCCCGACGGCATCAACGGCTTCCTGCCACGCAAAGACATCAAACCCGAGCTGAGCTACAGCGTCCGCGCTGGCCTCAGACCTGCGGCCAATGGCGTCGACATCGACGAGTTCATTAACGTCCGGCTCCACGAGGCCGATAACGACCCGACGGCGCCACCCTACGACTCCATCCAGATCTACGGCTATGAAGGTCGAGGATCGATGGCCGGATCTCTGAGCTCGCTGGAAACGTCGTCGTCGGATTCGGACCAGAATTTCGATTATCTCAGAGAGTGGGGGCCGCGGTTTAGAAGACTCGGTGAACTCTACTCAGTGGGTGAGAGCGACAAAGAGACTTGAGGCATTGCTTTTATCGCCCACGTGACATGTGCATTATGCTACTCGCCAGATCACGATTAAAACACAGTTGTACATCTGTTTCAAAATGGCGGGAACCTTTTTTTTCTCAGCAAAAACTGTTAGAGACAAGCATACTAGCGTTAGTCATTGATATCATCGAAGTGCGTTGGGGCCGAACTTCACCACCACACCGTCTGTCGTAGGAGGTCACTGATTCTTGTGGAGTCTTTTAGATTAAGTGTTTTTTGGCTGTTCGTTTGTTCACTGTGACCACCAGAAATGTTGGATTAGTAAATTCTTGTTGGTCACATGAGAGAGAAAGACAGAAGTTCCGGAGATGCGGATGAAGTTCCGAGGCCTCGAAACGGCTCCACCCTTTGATGGACACACATCTCCTTAATATCATCCAGCCAATCCGAGGAAGAAAGGAACCCCTACAAAATCGACTAAAAAGCAATATATGGTCTACTATGTTGAATGTATGTATGTATGATTAAAGGTGAGATAAGTGTACAATATCGGCTTTAAATAGATCTTAGTTGAGATAGCATTTGATACCGAGTGGCCGGATTTCTTGAAAAGCCTCGCGGCTCGCTTTATACACCCCGTTTGTATTCGCGCTCTTGGTGTGTTTCACACTCGAACATTAGTAGCCTATAAGAGACTGAAGACAAAAAAGAGAAATGTAGAAACAACGAGGCCTTCTTTTTACAGAAGCAAACATTAAATACAGTGGTATTTCAACTTTTTTTGGAACATCGATCGTGTTTACTTCATTAGCGTAGTATGATTTATAAATATCTAAATATTCATTGTCTGTTTTGTGCTGCGGGTATAAAAATTATTGTGGAGTTTCAGTTTCTCTTTTTCTGCTTCGTTTCGTTTGTCACCAGGAAGCTCTTTTGTAAACACTAAAATCAGAAATACAGTACTGCAGTTAATGCAGAGGTCATCGATGACCCTATTTACACCTGGTCATTTTATGCATCTTGTCTTGTGTATCAGGATAATATTCGGATCGGGGTCCACATAAACACGCAGGTGTAAATTATTATATATTTTTTTTTAAATCACTCAACATGTCAGCACACACAGGACAACCAAAACCCCTTACAAAACATTACATCATAACCGAAGCCCTTCCCAATACACTACATCATTACCGAAACCCCTCCCACTATACCATGTCATAACCTAAGCCCCTCCCAATACATTACATCATAACCAAAACCCCTTCTAATACATTACGTCATAACTCAAACCCCTCCCAATACGTTATGTTATAAGCATAAATACCAACCAGCTATTTATGCTTAGCTACTGCAATGACAACCCCTCTGTGTAACACTAGCCAGCTAGCTAATATTTAATCCTTTATTTTATGGCACTATTAAGCTAGCTAGCTATTTTTGGTTTACTAACGCTTGCTAGTTTATCATTAAATTTTTTATGATTAGAATGATTTAAATTACAGCATTTTTCAATTTATTCTGTGAACCTTCGTGTTAGCAGTGTTTAGAACATGTGGTTGACAATCCAGATACAAAACACACAAAATGACCAGGTGCAAACGGCGTCCATGATGCCAACTGTGGTTCCACCCAGGATTTTGGAGAAACAGAGAACAGATACTGTGTGTATATATTAATATACTGTATACAGTGTACCAGAGATCATTTTCAAGCACAATAGCTGAGTGAATCGAGTTCATGTTTAATATTTAAATCCCCCGGATGTTTTCAAGCGGATCTGTGTATAACCCGCTGGTCATATAAACCCCGTAAAGCAGAAACTGCAGACATGTCCGTAACGTGCTACACTGTATGATAGTAGAGAAATGAAGAATAAAAAAAAGACATGTACATAGTCACCGCTGACATCCTTCAGCTTTCTTTGAGGACATTTGTCTATGCACGTTAGCTCTTGCACATGGAGATCTTCGAATGGCACTACAGCTGCGTGCATTACTCTGTTTGTACCGATCCTCTATATGGGAAGTTTCAGTAGAACCCACATGATAGACTTACGTACATGCAGATCATATTTTCTACTGTGCTTTATTGCTTATATACTTGTATGTTGAATTATTTACTCTGCGTATTGTAATCTAAGATACCCATGTATTGTTTCCTACTTTGTGAAATATATTTTTATAAATACTCATGGAGTGGAACATTTCTTCAAACAAGACATCACAAAAATGTTTATATTCATTTATTTACTTGCTTAAATACTTATTTATTTAGAAATGAACTTTTTTTCATATCATTATCCATACAGTATACTAGTATACTCCATTTTTCGTACTATAGGATATATTTTTTATTTTTTAATATTTATTTACTATATTTTTTTAATGTATTTTTATTGATAATTAATTAATGCAAGTCTATGTCACCCAAAATCTTTTCTGTCAATCTCTGCCTCAAACCACACCCAGTTGTTCAGTGATGTCACACAGAGGTGCTGATGTGGTTTAGGACACAGTGGGA
>JAOUQW010000034.1:746890-758920 GCA_028565825.1 Olivaichthys viedmensis
GCATATCTACTTTATTTATTAACTGTATTTGATATCCGATCAAATCCATAGGCTACCAATTTGTACAAAGATGATTGGTTGTGGAATACGTACAAATTGGTAGCCTATGGATTTGATCGGATATCAAATACAGTTAATAAATAAAGTAGATATGCACAGAAATGTGACTGATTGAATTGGTAGCTGGGCAAAAGAAAAAAAACTTCAAGTCATGATATTTGAGATTTGGAACGACTAGTTGGAACCTGCAAGGACTAAATGAAAATGTAAAGACTAAAAAATGTGTGTTTTTTATGGAAATGTAAGTAAGGGTACAAGTATAATTTTTTTATTATACTCTAAAATAATTGTTTTATTATTGTACCCAAAAATAATACTTAACTATAGTAAAGATGTACAATTACTTTAAGTGCTTTCCACCTCTGTACAGTATATGCATGCATATTATGTATAGCAGTGGAACGATATGAAATTCCTGCTATCATAACTGTCCAACCCAATATCATGGTTTTCAGTACATCACGGTATCTGCTGACATTAAATGCCTTCTAAGCTTACAGTAGTTTATCGCATGTAAAACAACGTAGAAACATAATTGTCTATGATTTTCACCACTTTAAAGAGAGGTTTTATAAATCTTGTAACTTATTTCAAAGACGTCCTGTACCTGGAAAGGTTTCTTAGCGACATTATCATCTATATTGGTTTTCATAGCAACAGAAAATACTTGTTTCTGATTGGCTGGTGGGTGTGCGTTAGTTTCTTATATTTCTTATGGCATTTTCTATGGTGTAAACAGTCCTGTTATAGACATAATGAGGAATCTCGAAAAATCATACAGACATGCATTATGCAATGCATGAAATACATCTGAAGCTCATGTGAGTAAAGACGGAAATATTCAAGTTCAGAATGAGATCAAATGAGAGTTTTACAAATCTTACAAATAAACACATTGAAGCTTTTTTATTCATAATGGTAATGAGTTATAGAAGATGGAGGACAAGAAGATGAAACATATAAGAGAGCAGTATGCAAAAAATAACAAGTAATGCATTTACTAACACAATCTAACACAAGTAGGTTCATGATTAAATATTTATCACAGCACCATATGGGGAGGGAACATGGGAAATGCGGCAAGAGGCTGTTTATATTCTAGATAGATATATACTTTATTGATTCAGTAATAGGCGAATGGAGAACAAGTGCAGCAATCCAATAACAAATAATTAGCAAACTTTTATTTCTCTTTTTCAGCAGGGCTTCCTAACTCTGATCCTGTGGACCCGCCGTTTCCCAAACTGCTGGATCAGCTAATTATCGAGCCCTTCATGAGCCGGGAGAGGGAAAAAAGGCTAAACCATTCAAAGCAGTGGGTTCTCAGGACAGAACTGCAGTTGAGACCTCTCTGTTTCACCATATTATGAAGAAAAAGGATAGATATCTTTCAATATTGAACTTTGCTTTGAACTGCATCATAAGACTTACATAAGCGCATCATAAATGTGTCACAGAAGATATCATGTTGTCATGAGTTGCCATGACAGTTATGTCCAGTGATAGAAGTGTCATGTTTGATGTCATGACTTAACTTATGTCACATGCTAATTTTTGCTAAGTGTGCTCTAGTTTGCATATGTTTTATGACAGATGTTATAATACACAATGTGTACTTTATGAAAACTGTTTGAACATAAGATACTCTATACCATGGCTATGGAAAATATTCATTTACGATTGGCTGGCAGATGTGCGTTATTTTCTCAAATGTAAATCCAGTGGAAATAAACTTCAGTTCTACATCAATACTCCTGATACAATGTAACCATGACAACTGATACAATGTAACCATGACAATGAGCATAAATAAGGGACTATGCTAGAACAATATTTATAATATTCACGCTACTGTGCTGCTGAACTGAAAATGAGAAAAATGGCTGACATGAATTTACACAAAAAATAATGATTTTTAATTTCTGAAGTGACATAAAACCCATGACACCCTCAGAGACGTAACCATAGTAACAATCATATAATGATACCCTATTGATAGATGGGGAACTAGAAAAGTTAAATAAAATGACAGAGTTACAATTTCAGTTATGAGAAAGAAAAACCGCTGGTAAGTGGGTGTGGTATAAACGAAGCATCTCGATATAAATTTCTTTCTTTTTTACATTCTTTTTCGGACGTTTTGTTGGGCATTATCTGTTACATATCACATGCTAGAAAGCGCTTGTGGTCCTCTAGTTAGCGTGGATGATGATGACAACTTAATGAAAGTGCTAGAATAGACCCAGCAATAACATGTTATAATAGAACTCATAACCTTTTATGGAAAATGATGTATGTCATGTGACATTTCTGTGAGGTCAGAGCGAATGGAACACGTTATGACAGTATGTGGCATAAAACATGTCATAAAACATGTTAGCTAGAACACACTTAGCAAAAATAAACATGTGACGCAAGCTGTCATGATATCAAGCATTACGCCAGCTATCAGTTCCACTAAAGTGTTACGATGAAACACTTAATTAAAGTAATACAACTTGTGTTTGTGTTGAATGTCATGGTAAAATGGTATTCAGTCCAATACAAGATGCTACAAATTTTTGAGTCCAACTTTACCATCAACTCATTTCACTCTAATTTTGAAATCCAGTGCATTCTGGTCATGCATGTACGCTGATTAAAAGGTTTCTAACACGACGTGACTGTAGATGCACTTTGGCACGTTCCACTCACACAGGCAGATAAAGCGGGAAATAAAAATGGCATCTGTGCCCATTAAAAGGCCATTGATAAAGCAGGTCAGTGATACAGAATGAACCATTACTCCCTCGACAGCCGGTCAGTGGAGCAACTAGAGTGCAGAACAGCCATATGAAGGCCTGTTTGGACTTATTAATATTGTTGACAACTTCCAAACTTTTCACAGGTCCAAGTTTCCAATTAATGATCCGTATTGCCACGTTTTGTTTACTTCTTACTTCTTACTCTCAAAATATATCCAGACTTCCTTTTTACACGTCTTTTTTCCTTTTTCTATCCACGCCTCCTTCATTAGGACTGACAGGCTTAAAGGCCACGCCTCCTTCAACCTTTACACCCCTGATATCTTGATTTTAGGGTCACTGTGTGAGCGTATATTCAATGTAACTAGTCATAACAGGTATAAGGCCATTATTACCCTTCATTTCCTGATTACATTATTAGGCATCAGCAGCTCCCCCATGATGCATTGTGTTAAGTGGATTATATAAGTGAACACTTGTACATTGTGAAGTGATTTTATTTTTCCAAGTTAAATAACAGAAATATGTGTAAGCGCAGACTGCAACATTCATTAGTGTCTCGCTGGATGAGTGCATGATTGACCTTTGACCCCTCGTCCTTTGACCCACACTGCTCTCATCTCATGTTTATTCAACATTGTTCTTCTTTTTTTTTTCCTCTATTTTTTTCTACTTACCTTTTTAAACACCTCTTTCTCTACACCTACACTATTCAAGAGTCCCTGTAACAGGTGGCACAGGCCAAGGGCTCGGTTGCGTAGGGAAATGGAGAGAATTTTTTTTTAAAGCCACTATGCAAAAATACATTTCTACCATTTTTATCTCTTTAAAAAGTATGCTACCTTGTTATTTGTACCAGTATTGCATAATGTTACCATATAAAAAGCTAACTTTATCTCACTTTAAACCTTGTTATTCTGAGCTCAATCGACTCTTCCTATTGATCATTGACCCTGTTTACACCTGGTGGTTCGAAGTGTATTAGGATCTGGATTATCCACATAAACATGCAGCAGGTGTAAATGCAGTCAAGACGCATTTAAAACAGAATTTAAATCCGATCGTCACTCAAACCACTTCAACCCTGTTGAAGGCATCAATTAAATGCAATACTAAGTGTTTTATTATTGTGCCAATTATTATAATTTAATACTCAAATAAAAGTGCTAGCTTTGATAGGTGGGAGGCCACGCCTCCTTCACTGGGACTGACAGGCACAGAGGCCACGCCTTCTTCACTGGGACTGACAGGCACAAACGTCACGCCTCCTTCACTGGGACTGACAGGCACAGAGGCCACGCCTCCTTCACTGGGACTGACAGGCACAAAGGCCACGCCTCCTTCACTGGGACTGATGGGCACAGAGGCCATGAAAATGTGTTTATCGTGAAAAGTATCGTGATGTGATTTTTGCCATATCGCCCACCCTGACCTTCTTCTAAGGATATTAAGTGGCCAAGGCAAAATCGTGACTTTCGATGTGGCAACCATATTTACATAGAACAACTGGAACCAAAGAACAACACAGGAAGCTGACGGTCAGTGTTAAGGGCTGATTTGCATGTTAGGCACGATACAGCCATCAAATTTCAATCCAGCCAATCGGAGACGTATTTGACTAAATGCATGTGGTTAAAGTCTTATCAGGATCCGATCCAGATACAAGACCCTGAATCCATCAGGTGTATAAATTCCCATCAACATGCTACAATCAGTCTTGAAACATGCTACAATTTTGTGCAACTGCTTTTCTCTTTGAGTGTTGCCTCATAGACCTGCACCTTGTCAGACGGAGATTTTATCAGCTAGTTATATAAGTCTAGCGTTGGAACTGTATCATAAATTCACGGTCCAACCCGGCCTCGCTGTTGTCAGCTCCATTTCTATCCATCATTTTCCATCCCACCATTTTCCACAGAAAGCTACATTTATTCTGAGATTCTAACAGCCTCTAACCTTTCATTGAGTCGGACAGTTTCTAATCTAAGCCTGAGCGAGTAAAGAAGCTCTGAAGTAATTCACTCTGTATGATAAGAGATCAGACGGAAAAGTGTTCTGGCTTTACACCATGTCACGTCTCCATATCGATGTAAATCTTTATGCAGCCCGAAGCTTATGATCATGTTGATCTTAGTAATAAAGTCGAACGTGGCGGTGCGGAACACCTGAGGCCGTTTATTTTGTCTTTCGATTTATTTATTTATTTATTTATTTGGAAGATTGTCTGCTGTGATACAGTCTGACGCAAAGCAAGGAGCCTATTGCTTTCTCATGCACAAGGCCAAGAAATAGGAACAATGCAGGGGCTTTTTGAAAATTAGAAATGATGCTTGTTGATGCTCTGATTCTGCTACATGCTTTTTTATATGAAAAGATAAGATGGCAGATGAATTACATGCCTCGAGAACGTTTGACTTTTGCAAACGAGTGCAGACATCATGTTTGCTAGAGATTCGCAAAGCATCTGTGAAGGAATGTTAAAGTATTTTCTTTAAAGTTTTCTCCTTCATGACAAGCTTCATAAACTTCACAAATTCCACATAAAATAACTTGAGTAGTAAATAAATGTATTATATATTTCACTAATCATATTTCCTCTTGATGGGGTTCCAAAACCAGGTTTTACCTGGAACCTTTTTCTGAATGGGAAATCCTCTGTTGTAGGGTTCTACACAGAGTTCTTCCAGATACACAAACCAGAGAACCTTTTAGGGTTCCAGATTTAACCTTTTTTTCTAGGAGTTTACAGGTACGTCAAGTACAAACAATGTAAATGTGCCCTCAAAATCTAAAGGTCTAAAATCTTAAAAGAACCTTCAAAACAACCTTTGTAATCCTTTTTCAAACAGTTAAGGTTTCCAACTCAATTATTTTGGTAGAACCCAAACAAAACACTGTCACCTTCAGAACCCATTTTGTGAGGTTACTGCGCTAGATTGTGCATCTAAAAGCAGTGTGTGTAAATACCAGCAGCATCACATCTCCATCTTGATCCTCCAGCTGTAATGCAAATGAAATAGCATGGTTCTTTGTTTGTTCTCCGGGTCCGGTGTGTACCTATAAACCATTCCCCGGCCTGCAGCAAATGCACAAAGAAAACAGATTCATGTTGTAATTTCTCCATCCAGACGGAATGGGGAATAAAACATATCACAGTTAAACCCCCAGTTGCTTTCTCCACTTGTGCTGCTCTGATTGCCAAGTTGCTGAAGAGACTTGCATGGACCATCTGCTGCTTTATTCGTGTTCCAGACTAAAAACTCATCGACGCTGTTTCCTTCTGTCTATGTGCTTCTAAAAAAAGCAGAACTGCTTTCTATTTTTTCTCTCGGGTTTCCTCTGGAGGAACATTTAAAAGTCGATTGTGGGGCAAAAATAGCTGCTGATCCACAACGGCCTAATTTCCATTCAGAATAATCGTCATTTTAGGTTCCTTTTGCTGGATGCTGATGCTTACTTTTGCAAGAACTTGGACGTTTATCCAGGTCACGTTCAAATAGATGATAATTTGAATTGACCAAATATATTCGGGCCTGCGAGGCTGTGACCGAGTCACACATAATTATCCCAATCAAGAGAAATTTGATATGCAGATGATGGTAATTAATGTGGTCAGGATGAAAATCAGACAGACGCGTCCAAATTGAGAAAGACGTCGATGATCAGCGTGCAATGGGAAATTATGGCCTACTGAGAACATCACTCAGTTTAGAGTAAAACTAAATGCTACACTCTCAGAAAAAAAGGGTTTCTAAAGGGTATTTTCTTAGCCTTCTAAGGAGGTTCCACTTAGAACTATCTCTCATAGGGAAAACCCATTGTTGTAGGGTTCTACTTAGAATCTCCCAGGGTTCTAGATTTAACTTTTTTCTTTAAGAGTATACTCTGGTTTCAAGTGTCAGGGGTTTGCAGTCTGGATTTTGATAATGTCAGTACATGGTGCTGCATTAAAGAAATAATGAAATATCCACAATGTACCCTTTACCAAAAATGCAGTCTTGCCCTGGAGCTACGAGGCTAATGTAGCTAACAAGTAATGTCAGCTTATAGCCACCAGTTTAGCATCGTGCAAAAGCATCACACACTCAGCTCAAAAGATATGATCTGTCAACAGAGGGGTTTTCCTTTCAGATATAGATAGATACAGACAGACAGATGAATGCACTCTTCTTAAAAAAAAGGTTTCATTGAGTTCTTTGTTTTTTTCCTGTGGGGAACCATTAAAGGTTCTGTTTAGAACCCTACAACAAGGATTTTCCATTCAGATAAGGTTCCGAGTAGGATTCCTTTACAAAGCTAGAACCCTTAACCATCCCCTTGCAGAACCATTTATTTTAAGAGTGTGGACAGATAGATAGATAGATAGATAGATACACTTTTAGAAAAAAATGTCAACTCTAGAACCGTTATATGGGTTATTCAGTTGTACCTCTGGGGGAACCCTTATAGGTTCTATGTAGAACCTTACAACCAAGTGTTTCCCTATCAGCAAGGGTTTTGAGTAAGAACCCTTTGAAAACCCCTTGAAGAACGACTTTTCTAAGAGTGCAGATAGATAGATTCTATAAAAAAAGGTTAAATTTGATAGATGTAAGGGTTCTTTGGTTTGCGTTGTTGTTTGTAGAACCCTACAACAGAGAGGTTCCCTTTCAGAAAAGGTTTCAAGTAGAATCCCTTTATAAAGCTATAACCATTAACCATCCAAAGAAGCGTTGATAAGTTTGTAAAAAAATAAAAATACTGTACAAATTAAATGTGAACTATTTTATCATCCAAATCACTCCTACTGGAGTCTGAGTCTGATGCTGGTGTGGAGTGACACCAAACTGTGTGCTGAGGAAGAAAGTGATTCGGCTTCAAGATGGGGCTCTGGCTGTTTTTAGCTCAGCATCGGTAATTGTAAGTAAAGCATGTGGGAGAACCATCAGACCCTGCAGTAGCATCATTTGGTTGGATGATGTTCCATGTTTGTGTAGAAGGGTAAAAATCTTTCATTATTACTTTTTTTTAACTTATTTTATTTTGAAACCAGCATTTTATTTTAACAAGTATGGGTGGAACATACCATTGAGGCTGGAAAGGAGAGAGGGGGGTGTAACTAAGCCCTAGGATAATTCCTTCTTATTGAGTAAGAAGTGTATTTATTTAATTGTTTTTGTTTATTTAATTTTTTATTTATTTAATGGGACCTAAAACGATGTTCAATCATAATAAATATTTGGTGACTAAACTTTGTTAGAGTTTGATACCCTATCGATTTATAATGGGACAGTCCCTAAATCACGAAAAGGGAATCACATTTCTTTGGCTCATGCCACACCGAGAGCAAGTGCAGCTAAATAAGAAAGAGCATATACAGAAAACTACATACGCTTATGTTGGCGAGTTGGTGGTGTCCTTCATTGTACTAGCAAGATCACACACACAGAAGTAACCCCATTAGATTTGTACCCTTACAAGCTGAAAGCACTGCAGATTAGTCTATCGCACAGGTGGAGAAATATGAAAAGCACTTCCTGTCGAGACTTCCATATAAAGCAAAAGCACTTTACAAGTGCAGTGTGTTGAAAATCAATAGTCTGACCAGAACCTCTTCAACACAGCACTTAGTACTGATCAAGAGCTTGGCCTCTTCTTAATGACGGAGGAAACATCACATGATCAACCGCAAACCATTTCAGGGTTTTGCCTTCGCGGAAGTCGGGTTCACTTAGTGCCACCCTGATCTCTTCTCTTAATAAATAAACCAATAAATAAATTAAAAAAAACAAAAATGACCAAGCTTTTATTGGCGCCTCTGAGTATCTAAACGCAGCCACAGGGTTTACAATAATGAAGCTATTTCTCTGTTAGTGGGTCTTCTGCAGAGTTCATAATCTGTTTAAATAATATGCTAGAATTGTCCTCTCTATGGCATTTATTTATTTATTTTTAAAAATCAGTTTTTAGTCCAGGACTGGCCTCAATCAGGCGTTGAAAGTAAAGAAAATTGTCCTTATTATCAAATATGCAAGCAAATCTCCCTCCATTACTGCATCGGCGTGTGTTTTAGAGCTTGGCGAGGTCTTTACTGTTTAATGCGCTGCATCAACATGAGGCGTAGAGGTCCTGGTGAGATGCCGCGCCATTCATATTTCATGAGGAGGCTAATGTCAATAAGCCCAACACGGATCCACCTGAGCATTATGAAGATGGACACTAGCAGGAGTGGCGCAGGGAGACGTTCAGCAGACTTTATAAATGTTTCACTGCATTAAGAGGGAGAATGAAGCAGGGCTGTAGCTGGAGTTTATGGATGGGAAGCGTGTTTCAGGCTGTTTAGGGGTCCGAGCACAGAAAGTGGTGGGACCGTCTTGTTTTGGTGCTGGTTTTACGATAATTATTATAAAAATTATTATTCTGGCAATGTAATAAGTGCTTTTACGTCTTGGTTTCTGTCTCTCAGCAAACATGTCCCAGGTTTCTGGAAAGTCTGGCAAAGTGTGGAAATTCAGATAACATTTTGGAAAAAGAAGGAAATTCTGTTGTTAATGTAAAACTTAAGACACTATGGATTATTAATTTTTTTTACTATTTTGCACTAATGCAGCGTCTATAATGCACATCAAATTTCATGTTTTGAACGTTGAACATTAATAACAAAACTAAACTTAACAAGTCACCACCCAGCCTGCAGACAATAACAATTGTAAAATGATATTATGATCATAATGATATATGAGCAGTGATGTTATTAACATAAGATTAACTGAAGCAAGAAAGAGATGTCACAGGTTTCACATTAAAATAACTGTTAATAAATATTGGTCACCTGTTGTTTAAGTCACCCCTTGTGTATCACAAAAAAACCAAAACAGATTTCTTGGTATTTACTGAGACTTTACAGCTTGTTTCTGACTGTGCTTCTGTTTAAAAAAGCAATCTGGTTAAAGTCTGGATTTTGTAACAGGGTAAGTACAAGAAGCCCGTATGGGCGGGAATCAAACATCTGGATTCCTTGGGTTCTTCAGAATCTATACATTTCATTTTTATCTATTTCTGTTAAAAACAATTTTCCACCGTTGTTAAGTTTTCTGAAAAATCTATTTTCTACATTTTCCCAGTTACTCTTTATCGGATTTGCTCGAAATTTGGCATGAAGCATCGTGAGACAAAATGTTGTTCACATTTATAAGCGAGTTTGGAGGAAACAGGTTTAATGTTCTTTTCTCAGTACAGGAAACCGTGTTGGAATTCCTTTATGTGGTAATGACAGATGCAGCACAGAGATTTTAGGCTGAAAATAATAATAATAATAATAATAATAATAATAATAATTCTGAATTAGCCCTTTATGTTTATACCATTTTGCAATATTTACCATACCAAACTACCTAGCAAAAAAAAGTTCATTGCCAAAGTCTTTTTTTTTTTGTTTCCCATGTGCAGAAATTAAATTCCATTATTCTGTCAGGATGGATGTTGAGTAAGTGACGTAGAAATGATTTTTGTCTCTAATATTTCAAATACAGGACACAGATCCAGGCCATAGAGGTGACACCAGTCATGGATGTAACTTCAATATAGTTAACAATATAGCAACTTTTAGCTTGTAGTGTAGTAAAGCTGCATTTCTCTGAAGGAGCTTTAATGGAGCTGAGCTTTTAGATTAGCTTACTACATAATTAAAATAGCTTTAACTCCAAAAGACAAAATGCTGTTTTCAAAGAAGAGGATCTGGCAATGAGTCCATATGAAAAGAAGAACACGATAACAAAAAAAAAATAAAAAAAATAAATAAATAGAAAAACAACGCTTTTCTGTTTTCTGGTTTCACGGTTTAATGGAACAAAGCAGTGGAGTGAGCTGAACGAATTCATCAGAGAAGAGGAAGCCACGGCAGGCAGATTTTTGCTGGATGAAGTTTAAGTGGTGCACTTATTGCAAAAGCTACCAGAACACAAAGTCGCCTCTGCTTTTTTCTCTTCTTTTTAAAACAAAGTCCATGTGGATTACAATATTTTGATGCAAATCAGGCACATTGCGTCGCGTGTCCAAACCATGACTGTTTTGCTTTTGTTCATTTGGAAAGGTTAACAAAAGGCCCCTGGTGAGTTGATTAGTTTCCGAGCTCTCAAGGGTAGAAGATGGAATGGAGACAGGAAAAGAGAAATGTGCTAAATCTGTCCAAACACATTCACACAGCAGCACAGCTTGTTAATTAAGAAGAAAGACTTTAATCAGAAAACGGTGAGGCTGAAAAAAGAAAGGAAAAAAAGAAAAAAAAAAGAAAACAATCTCGGGTACTCGGTCTCCGGCTCTGTGCTGCTGGATGTGATTGAAAAGTGTACTTTAAACTAATTAAACCTGAGAGAAGATGTCAAAGGGCCAGGCACAGATACAATTAACTAGTAGAGCCTTTCATGCACACAACTGCAAATGACTCGGTGTGCTTGATTGGAATATCATGCATTGTGGCTTTCAGCGTTAAATACCTCCAACTATTTGTTATTTTTCTTTTTCCTTTTCGTTATTTTTCAGACGTCAGACGCTTGACGCCAGCAGATGAGGCTTGATTACATCTCACAATGCTGCAGGACTCTGATTAAGCGACGAGGCGTCTCGGTGTAGGAAGTTTAATGAAATGATGTTCGCACTTCAATTAAAAACCTCAGCGCTTTACCTGAAGGTGATGTTGTGAAATAAACAAACACGAGTAACGTGGATTATCAGGGACAGATGCTGAGGTGGAAGCCTGATATGCCCGTAGCACTGGATCAGTGTGAAGTGCCAAAAACGCAGATTTCAGATTCAACATTTATTTAGGAAGTAGCTCGGGGTTCTAGCAAAAGTAACGATTTTAAAGGAGACGGTTCACCAAGAAATGTACTCGATGTAGTCAAAGTTTGGTGTGTGAATCTTGCTGCTTTAGTTTAGCATTGGAGTCTTGAGGCTAATGTAGCTAACAAGTAATAATCTTTATATAAATAATAATCCTTAATTATAGAGCACTTTTCATTTTAAGTTCAAAATGCTTTCCATATAAAAGACACAATAGCTATGAATAAACAAAATTAAACAAGTATGTGTTTAATCTGGATTTAAAAACACCTATAGAGCTATAAAGCGTTCCTAACGTTCTCTGGAGAACTATTCCAGAGTTTAGGGGGGATATAAGAAAAACATCTTCCACCGGCTGAGCTGCGAGTGATGCTCGGGATTAACAGTAGACCTGCCTCAGCTGAGT
>JAOUQW010000034.1:768688-781208 GCA_028565825.1 Olivaichthys viedmensis
CTGCATGATTTTATACATTGCGCTGCTGCCACACACGATTGGCTGATTAGATAATTGCATGAATGAGAAGGTGTACATGTTCCTAATGAAGTGCTCCGTGAGTGTGTATATATATAATTTGACACTCGCCCTGTGTTCCAATATTGTTTTTACCTCACCATGGTAGCGTGTTGGATTAACCCGTGTAGGGCGGGTTGCCAGATTGGTTCATCTGTGTCCAGTTTCAAGCTCCGCCACGATTCAGTGTAAAACCCAAACTTTGCATAGTGTAACACAAATTATTGGTAAACCATAAAATATTTTAGATATCACGTCTTATCAACAAACGACCACAAATTGTAGGCTCCAGTCCAAGCCCAATCTGGCAACACTGCTCGGAGTTCCTGCGGCATTGAGTGAACATCACTGCAGACTTCAGGAACAAGAACGTAGCCAGAAGGCACTGCGGTCTGACCCAATTCCCTTTGTGTGAAGCGTGTATGGATTCTGGAGGATGGGGATTTCACAGAATCACGCCGAACTGCGATATCAGTCGTAGAGTCTCCATATTGTTTAGCCGCGTAACATTGCGTTTAACTTTACCGATACAGTCAGCAGCGGGAAGTAATAACGTGTACTTTTTAATAATTTTCACCTCGCACATCAGCATTTTGAATTTAAGCAGCAAACGTTTTTATCTCCTAACGCACACCAGGTCTGCACAATACTTTATTCGATATTCGTTATCACGGTTTCGGCCTTCATTCTAAATGATCACAGAGCTCATTCGGCTCATTCGTCCTTGCGAGAGGCTATAACATGTCTGTCACGCTGCAGACAGGAAGGCGTACACAAGCGCTAAGCCCTCAAACAAACATTTATTTAAACACACCAAACATACGCGGGTAACAAACGGCATCACATTCAACACAGCGAGACAACACAGGACTGTCACACGAGGATACTTATACACTTACTAATTACACTGACGAACGAGACGCAGCTGGGATCAATCAAATCACAAGACAGGAACTAACAAACATAACGTGACGAGGTCTCATTATTTTTATGACGTGCGCTCATTGTTTCATTGTGTCATCTGTGTTAAAACAGGGACGGGTGTCAGGGTGGAAGTATGTATTCGGTCACGCAGAACCTGTCTGTACACGCAAAGATGTTCGTTATAATGAGCTTCGTTATCAATCTAGTCAAATGATTTATACCACGACCCAAGGGGGAAAGAACACTTGTTTCTAATTGACTGGCAGGTGCCTGTTTATTTATCTACATATCGAGATCACAGCTCTGTGTCGGTGCTTGTGTGATTACAGGTGTAACATCTCGAGGGGAAGTCGATGACAGTGTGTTAAAAGAATTGTATTAAAACGCAGGGATGATTTATTTTTTTTTATTTATTTTTTTTTTTTTCTTAAGCCGGTAACTTTTATTTTATGAGAGAATGATGGGGTTTGAAACATAACCACCCCTCTGTCCTAACCTTGGCGCATCCCTAAACGGCTCAGCCAGAGGAGTGAGATATGATTGACTATGTCCTGTTGTTACACATCTAAATCCAGAAAGAACCCTGGAGGGTTGTTTTTTTTTCCCCCTCATCTCAGAAAACCATTTTTGGATTCTCCCTCCATTTACTTCTCTTCTCAACCATTTATCCCTTTGTTTTCTCCCCCTGTTTGTTGTCCTCCCTCCTTTCCTCGTAACCGTGGACCTACATCCTTTCTTCCCTCCCCCTGCGATTCGTGTGTGTGTGTGTGTGTGTGTGTGTGTGTGTGTGGCAATAGTAAGAGGCAAAGTAACTTCTGAGCTTCACCTGCTGCCTGTCTGTCCAGTCACAGTCTCCATTTTCACCTTTGTTGGCTGCCAGAACTGGTTGCGCGGCACAGCACCGGGCCGTATTAGGCTGACTGTGGAGCCTGTGTCAACCAACGCTGCAAGCTCCTTGCTGTCCAGCCGGCGGTAAGATCATACACCACTGGTTCTACATTGCGGAGGTGGGCAACACCTGCATTCTGGGCTTCGACGTGCTAGGTGCCCTTAACGCTACAGTGCAGCCTGCAGTTCCTGGGCCATTGATTGACGGCAAGCCGGTGGCAGTTGAGGGGTGGCATTCGAGAAGGCGACCTCTTCTGAAGGGTGGAGTAGAGGAAAAAAGAGCTGTCAGGTTAGGCAGACCAGAACGGCGGAGTGGGGGCAGGCCTGGCACAGCACGAGATTGTCACTGGGGACGAGCTCGCTGCCTTCACTTTGGCAGAAGGCAGAGAACAAAGCCCAGGAGATAGCCACTGCTGGGGTGATCCGCTCATCCAACAGCCCTTGGGCATCAGCAATGGTACTGGCATGCAAAAAGGACCGCTCGATACGGTTCTACGTGGACTATTGGCGGCTGAATGCAGTGACCAGGAAAGATTCTTACCCCATTCCCCGCATCAACGAGGCATTGGACTGGCTGTCCGGCTCCTCCTGGTTCAGTTCACTGGATATGCGTAGCGGTTAATGGCAGGTCTCCCTGGCTCCAGAGGCAGCGTGAAAAACAGCTTTCAGACTGGGTAAGGGCCTATGGAAATTTACGGCCCTTCCATTCGGGCTCTGCAATAGTCCAGCTACTTTTGAGAGACTGATGGAGAGGAGCCTAAATGGCGTGCCTCCCACCTTGTGTATCGTTTATCTGGATGACCTCCTGGTCCATGCAGCTGCCTTTGAAACTGCCCTGAAACGCCTGAGGGAGGTTCTTGAGCGCATTGAGCAGGCTAAGCTCTCCTTCAACCCCAAAAGTACACATTCATGCAACAGGAAGTGACCTTCCTGGGACATAAAGTGGGCCCTAAGGGGGTGGCAACGGATCCCACCAAAACCCAGGCGGTTAAAGAGTGGCCGGTCTCAAGCACAGTGCGCCAGGTCCGAAGTTTCCTGGGCTTGCCATCATATTACCACCGCTTCACGAGGGGCTTGGCCAACATTGCTCGTCCGCTGCATGCTCTGACGGAGAGGGGTTGGTGCTTTGAGTTGTCTGCTGCCTGCCAGCGTTCAGCGTTTAACATCCTGAAGGAGCGCCTCAGTGATGCCCCGGTTCTTGCACTCCCGGAAATGGGGAAACCCTTCACTCTTGACACCAATGCCAGCGCCCAGGACATCGGGGCGTTGCTCGGTCAGATGCACGAAGGAGGTGAATGGGCAGTGACCTTCTTTAGCCGTGTGCTGAGGCGGCAAGAGAGGAATTACTGCGTGACGCGGTGTGAAATATTGGCAGTGGTGGAGGCGGTCAAGCACTAAAACCTAAATATTTTACCATACCCTCACCTGCATTTCATTTATTTTCTCCAATTATATATTTTTCCATTCACAGTACCTTTCTATTTACTATCTAAAAATTACCTAAATAAAATTCCATACTTTTTCACATGTATCATACTTACGTAAAAGTCCTGCATGTTATTTCTCATACAAAATTGTAAAGTACTATGAAATTTGACTTTTCTAAAGTTTAGTAGTGCACTACACCACATGATGAATAATTATACATACAGTATGTTTGTAAGTCATCAGGAAATTAATTATAGTACTTTACTGGAGCGTCATGAGGTATTACCAGTTTTATAAGAATGCTTACAAAGCAGTAATAAAGCTTTATGAATATTGTCTATATCAACATGAACACGGTGAGGAGTTTAACAATTATAAAAAAACAATTCCATAAATCAACCAGTTTTAGTTCCCTAAACTGAGAAATATTGAGGTGAATTGCGTGATAATGTGCCATTATTTCCTGTTGCAGTATTTAGACCTGCAGATGGCAGCACAATATCCCTTTTTTTTTAACATTTTGCACATACATGTTCAGTTTCCTATGCATGTGTAATGAATTTCATTGTTCAGATTTCCTGGAAATGAACCGCATATGTTTAAACCATAATAATAATAATAATAATAATAAATCTTTATTTATATACCACTTTTCATTCTGATTGAAAAATCTCAAGGTGCTTTACATATAAAAGATAAAGCACATTAAAAGAACCAATGTAAAATCACTAATGAATTGACTATAAATATAGTTTAGTACTACGAAGCATAAAAAGTCTATTTAACAAGATAAAAGACCCAATAGTTATGAATAAGCTAAATTAAACAAGTATGTTATTAATCTGGATTTAAAAAAACCTATAGAGCTATAGAGCATTCCTAACGTTCTCTGGAGGACTATTCCAGAGTTTAGGGGCGATATAAGAAAAACATCTTTCACCGGCTGAGCTGCGAGTGATGCTCGGGATTAACAGTAGACCTGCCTCAGCTGAGTGAAGCGCTCAGGATGGGCTGTACTGCTTCAGAAGATCAGCAAGATATGCCAGAGTTAAACCATTCTGTAGCTATTGGTTGCATTATGGAAATGTTCACATTAAATGGAAATGGACTAGTTAACTAGCTAACGTTAGTGGTGCACTTGGGCGCATAAAAGCACTGAGTTTTGACTTTGCAAGTGGGAAACAGGACGATCTGAGGAGCATGTAAAGGCAGCAATAGTTCGGAAATGATGGTATGTTCAAAGCATGAATGTTCCGAGCAGCTAACTACTAATACCTGGACTTCATAACCAAGTGCATATTGTAATAGTGGTAGTTTAGTGGTTATGCTTCTGTCCTAGTGACCAGAAGGTTGTAGGTTCAAGTCGCACTTCTAGCTTTAGGCTTGGATTGGATTCCGCCTCACTTGTAAGTCATTTTGTATAATATACACTTTGCAAATATGAATGTATTACTGTGAATTATGGATCGTCAGGTTTTCTGAAACAGGCAGAACAGGTGCAAAAACATTGTAACACTGCCAATAAAGCAGAAGCTGCTCATGTTTTTTTAATGTATACTTTCCATGTGTAGTTTACGAGACATCCGGGATAAGCACCGAACTTCATAAATTGACAAACGCACAGCGAACATGCCAGGCCTTTTCCTCTGCGTTTATTTCACAAAGGAAAAAGCAGCCTAAATCTTCTGAGAAGAGCAGGCCAGATTAATTCCTGTGCAAAGTCCCATAAGCAACATGCACTTCTCTGTGATATTGGATGGAGAGCTTGAGGATCCCCGCTGTCCCTCTTTTCTTCCCTTTTTTTTTTTTTTTTTTTTTTTTTTTAGTGCCAATTATCCGTTCCGAGTCCTTTCATCATATCAAGATGACAGTCATGGCCGTAGTGGACTGTAGACACCTGTGTTTCTGGGGAACAGGGCTGTGAGAAAGAAAGGCCTTGGAGGACAACAATTCATGCCAACAAACTCAATAATGTCGAAATGTGAAAGATTTATCCTCCAAAAACAAAGGCAGCGATGGAAGAGCTGTAGTTCGTGTTGACAACCTTGAGACCCATGAAGAATAAAGCGCAGAGAATTAAATGGAGGAAACATTTCTCTTTTTTTGTTCATCTTAAGGACTCTGCGCCCTTTTATTCATTTAAGTTTTTTTTTTTTTTAAGTTCAGTCAAGGAAAAGCAATGAGAATGAAATGGCTTTAATTAAAAAGCTCAAAACACATGAATGCCAATTAGGCATATGCAGATATTCCAATTCCATATCCCAATAATTGCCTAACCTTTAATCACATTTATTGCTTTTCTAACAAGGCAAGCCTAGTTTCAACACACCGCAATCCGGCAATCAGACATTTGAGACATCGTTCACAGCAACACATCTTGGTCATAGCAACAGAGATGGGTCATTTATTCACCACCTTTGTTGTAACAAATTTCTTTCGCATGATATTTGCCTCCTTTTTCCACAATCTGGATTTTCAATTATCCATTTGGCAAACTGCCTGTAAATAATAACTACTAGCCAATTCTAGAGCAGGAGGCGAGTTGCAGTACTGCTGGATAAATGTACCTACGGTAATGATTTCTTTTTTTTACTATCCATGATAATAATCATCGTTTCGAATATCAATTCAATATCAAAGGGGGGCCAATACATTGTACATAGCAATAGATAGCTACAATCAGTAATTGTACACCTACAGTAATGTGCAAAAGTCTATATAATTTCTATTTATAAATTTATATAAAAGATTTAGAGTGCCTTAGATGTTTATTCGATGTCTTCTGCATTAGTGAGTAATTTGAAAAGAGCAAATTTTACATTTCCAAACATTAATTTTCCAATTTTTTTTTATTTTTACATTGAAATGTTTGTAAGTCATTAAAGAAAGTGAGATATTCAGTAATAAAGCACGCCTTAAATTGCACACTATAACCTATGAGGAAAATCGGTTCTTGTGAATACTTCAAAAGTGTCTAGAATAGTACACATATATGCAACACAGCTCTAGTCTGCTGCTGCTGTCATCACGTCGCATCACGTTTTACTGCCCCCACTGTTTACATTGGTATTGCACCAAATACACGCACCACATAAATATTTTTTGGGATGAGCACAATCAACGAAGAATATGCGCGGCAGCCGTCTTGTGTACGCGTAGTTAAAAGCAAGTATAAACACGGCCTTAGTACGGCATAGAAACAAGACAAATGTGTCATTTTGTGAATTGCACTGAATTGTACTGTTTATATACAGAACTACTGTAGACCAGTGACATTGCTGGACGGATGGATGGACGAATGGATGAACGGATGGATGGGCGGACTGATGAATGGACGGACAGACGGATAAATGGATGGACGGATGAATGGATGGATGAATGGATAGACGTACAGACGGATGGATGGACGGATGGACGGACAGCTAAACAGACTGTGCTCAGGGCCGTGTTAAACAGTCTGCTAGCCGCAGGGAAGAAAGACGTGTGAAAAAGCTCCCTCCTGAAAGAGCAGCCTGCTGCTGTGAATAAAATGTACAGTGTCACAACGATTTGGCACAAAACGATAGATTTCAATGTCATATAAGAAATTTCTCCAACAGCTAAAATATGGATGTGTCTCTGATTTAAATAATGTGTTCTTGAATAAAACGATAAATAAACAGTTCTCAGTAATGGACTTTTGTACCTGACTGGTTTGATTTCTATCACCACTCCGTCACAATTCGGCGTTGTATCAGAAACTCTCGGGTGATGGAGCTGGACCAGGCTGAGCTTTGACCAGAAGGCTGACTGCTGGTGTGTGTCTGAGCGCCATCACTGCTCATCGGGGTGAAAGTGTGTGCTAAATAACAGACCTTCATCCTCCCGAGGGAGGCCCGAAAAGGGCATACGCTGCTCTCTGAGGGAGGTTTCGGGGACAGGAAGTCGCCCCCTATCTACGCATGACCTCCCCGGACCTAGAACGTCTGGACTGAAACTCCTCCATCGCCCCCCCCCACACATGAGGACCTTCATCCAAAAACCCCTTTGACATCCTGCCATCTCAGGAGATAATAAATAAATAAATAGAGTTGACTCAGTCCGACCCGAGGCACAAAAGCTCCACTTCAGCTGACCTTGAGTGTGGAAGAAAATACCCAGAGGTTTGGATGGATGTCGTCGTTAAAAAAGGCCAGGTCGCGTCTGGAGAAGAGTTTGAGAAAAATAACCTCGGGACTCGTGTCTGTTTCTGTTGCACAGTTTATAATTTTGAAAATATGTTGTTGTTTTTTTATGAATGCGTTTCAATGCACTGGAGTGAGAAATGGAAAATACGGAGACGGCGAATTGTTTGAAAATGATACACCGTGTGCTAAGAGGCAGCGGCACCGAAGATTATATTTACCAGCGTTATTTTTCGGTCTTACGTAAAGAACATTAATCGTGGAGCAATGTAGAGAAACAGTGAGAGACTCATATCCTCTCTCTCTCTCTCATCCACTCCGGCACTCTCATTCTCTCTCTGTATCAGAGGGAAAAAGTGGGGAGAGAAATGAGGACAGGGCGAAATGATGCACGCAGGGGATATCTATTTCCCGTTTTTTTTTCTTTCTTTCGAGATAACAGCTTGTTGTTCTAGCTTTTGTTATCTGCCGTGTTTGCCCATGGGATGATTAGTATAATGAAGGATGGAGGGATGCAAACCTGCTCGCACTTCAAAACACACTTCTGCTTCTCTTTGAAGATGAAAACTCACTTCGGGCTAAACAAAAAAAAAAAAAGTGGAGCGGTATAGATATCCACACACGCGCCGAAATAAAGCCGTGTGACCGGTCCGATTTGTTTTTACCAACACGCTTGCAATTGGTGCAATGGAAAGAAGGTGAGTGGGAAGCCAAGCAAAAGCCACGGGCAAATAATAATTTTTTTCTTTCTTACGAGAACCCACGTTTAACGAAGATATTTGATCCATTATACATTGTTTGTGTCTGCCGCCGACGCCGAGAGAATAATAAATGTTGCATTCACCCTGGGTCTTCTAATTCAGTCTCCCAGACAAGTTCATAACTTTCTCAACAGGGAAGCAGAAGATCTCCTGCAGCTTCTACGCCTTCTCCTCAGCGCCAATTTCTCTACATCGCCGCAAATCCGCAGAGAGGCACTCAACTCTGCATGACACACGAGCACCAAACACTGCAAACTACCAGAGAGGGGAAAAAAGGAGTGTTCAGTCACACAGCGATACACACGTCTCATACGAGCCCAGATCTATTTTAACCTACAACACAACTGAGGCCCTGATGTACTAAAGGTGTGTTTGTGTAAAAACACGTGCAAACTTGATAACACTCACAAAAAACGTGCTGATTTACCAGCAGGCTCTACGGAGGATTGTGTCTTTCACACGAGCAAAATAACACGTGTTGTCAGTTTTGTGTTTGTCCTAATGAATATGTCATTTGGGGCGTTTCTACCTAAAAGTGTCAAATTCAGGGTGGAGTCAATGCAAATAGATGAATTTATCACCTGCAGTGTGATTTACTGCAGCCTGACAGTCACTTCAGGAACAGAGATTGTGTGTAAATTAATACGACCGAAAGCAGGTAATAAATTTGCTGAATTTTCAAAATTTTATCATTTACTAAGTCTTAATAATGAGAAAATGTATCTAAATTACACCTTAGTGTCTCAAAATGATCAGAAAGTTTCTCAAAATGACTTGTTGCCACGATAAAGTTAGTGTTATATTAGATATTTGCTGCACGTTCACACCTCCGATAGCGACAGCATGTGAGCCTGTGAAAAGGTTTTCATTTACATTTGCCTTAATGTGAGTTTGTCTACACTCTTTTATTATTTTACATTCATGTCGTATTTTTCGACGCGACTCTCCACCTTTAATCGGAGTTACACTTGACTTTCAGTTTCAGTCCTCAGTGCACGCAAATACCAAATTTGTTTCCTTCCCTGACTTTACACGTGACATCATTCAATTATTCTGTGTAAATCACCTGCAGCACGTCTCACTACCTGCACACGCAAATTAGTACTCATTATTTGGGATCTTAGTAAATCAGGGACTGAGTAAAGACAACTGAGAGTGGAAATGCCATACTTTTCAGACATAATGTACAAAAATAAGTAGGTAACCAAGAAATAAGTGTATTATTATATAGTCATTGATTTGTCATCTGTCAGTTTCTGTCTTTTGTGAGCTGAAACTTCAAACCTGGAGCTTTTACATGTTTACAGTCCAGTATCCCGATAGACGGACCTGATATTTACCCGGCTGTGTTAGATAAGTAAAATGTAATTCTGCTGTGCAAATACGTGTGAAATTAAATATACACACACACACACACACACACAAAAAAAAATGCTCGCATTTATTTATTTTATAGCATGTGATGCTAAAGAGAGAGAGAGAGAGTGGTGCGAACATTTTTTAGGTTTATAACTTTTCATGTCTGAGTGATTGCATATTTTGTTAAAGAGCTAGTTTGAAGGCATGGAGTTCATTTTGGTGGTCGCTCGACCGGTGAGAAGATTAGCATCTCTCCCTGGTGGACCCATCTGAAAGATAGAGAGGCCTGGATCGGGTGGATTTTTGGAACGAACGGCGGGTGTTTGAGGAGATTAGAGTTCGTCTGAAGGTGGTCCGAGACGTGGAATGAGAGAAGATGGTTAGCATGGCATGCCAATTATCTTTAGTGTTTGTGATGTTTCATTTACGAAAGCATGGATGAAAGACAGATGAAAGATGTTGTGTTGATTAGCAGTAGTAATTAGCGAAGTCATTAGCATGTAAACACATTCATAAAACAGCAGAACGAGGCTTTATTTAGAATTTTAAACATTTAAACTGAACTGGGTGAGTCAAAAAACGATTGCTACTACAGTTTTCCTCTATAATATGTGATTTTGTTCATTTCCGTCATTTACAAACATCCGGGTTCATTAGAGAGGAATTAGAAACTCACGTTCAATTATAGCCGTCCGGATGAGAGAGGTTTATCACGCAGGAGACGTGCAAATAATGTATTACAGACGTTGTCCTGAAAAGCTGACATACTGAGAAACTAATCCCGTCTGGATAGAGCTACATTTTACAACTTTGCAAGTGGGACCATACACATGAGCACATGAAAGCAGGAACTATAGCTATTTAAAAACAGGATGCTATATTAGCTGCTGTTGCTAGCTACTACGAAACAGCCACACATCCGCCACATTGGGCGCATGTAACTCTCTTTAGGTTCAACTGATTTTCACAAAATGTGCTTGGTTACAGTTGTTATGTATATTTCAGCGTATTGAAGATGATATACAGTATATCGAAATATATTTGCACTGTCGATAATTGGATTGAGTCTAACTGCTGGCAAAACAGTGAGATGTAGCTGAATGTAAATGCACATTTGGACTGACATTATCATAAACCAACACCAGTTTTACGCATGCGTCAGTGTAAGCTTCTGATAGGCCTGGCTCTTTTCTCCTTACGCTTTTACCAACAAGGCGATTGGCTCGTTTTATCGAAGGGCGGGACTTGCTGTACGTAATGCAGCCGCCATGTTGAGCGTCACGCGCCGCTGTCCTATTCATATTCCACCCAGTGGCCTGTCTCAACTCTTTATACTGTCTCTGGCTTTACACACACAGCAGCAGAACTAAAGCGAGAGTCCCACTGTCTTCTGGAATAAAGCATCACATGCGTCGGCGCTGTCAGATTTCACTTTAGAGCAGACGAGAAAGAGGAGACTCTTTGCTAAAAAAAACATCCATTGACTTAAAAGGTAGAAGTTCAGGCCTTAAATGTGTGGTCAAGTACATCAAGCATGCCAAGAGGAGGGAAAAAAAACACTCACACACACCTGTCATCACGAAGATGTGTGTACTCCGACGTGAAGATGGAGGGAGAGAGAGGAAGAAATGAAGGAGTGAGATCTGTTGAGTGTTTCTGAGTGAGAAATACTCTCTGTACTGCAAACATTTATCCGTAGCAATTTAGCATTCTTTTAACTATTAAGTAGATTCAACTAGATTGGTTAGACGAGACGTAGAAGGTAAGGAAGGTAAATAACTAGTGGATTAGTAAATAAATAACTAAATAAATGTGTTGTTTTGGTGAATGTTTTGATATTTAGGACTTTTTTCCTGCAAGTGCAAGCGTAATTTATTGTTAATTTGGTTAGTAATTTTTTGCCCACTTGCTTCTTTCGTGGTAAGAAATGAAGGCGTCTGCGCTAATGTGGGTGGAGCGGCGCTACAGGGGGTGTGACATCCAAACTGGAATGTTCAAACCCACTTGGTTCAAGATTGCACTAATATTACTGCCCACCAGGGTTGCCTTTCTCATAACCAAGGCCGCATTACAATTGCATTTTTTAAAAAGGGAACAACACAAGGGGAAAAAATAGCAATTATACTTGTGTGGCAAGTTTCAGTTTCAGTTTCACTCCTCCGGGAGTCTCTTAGAGATCTAAACTCGCCACGTCTATCGAGAACTAATAGCACATGCAAAAAATACATTTACATATTGTTTCCTCCCCCGACTTTGCAAATGACGTAATTTTTTTGTAAATCATTCGCAACATACCCACTAACTGCACACGCAATTTAGTACTCTTTATTTGGGATCTTAGTAAATCAGGGCCATAGTGTTTCCCTGCTCTACCCTCTATCATCCAATAGTGGCCCTAATGGTGTTGGGTAAGCACAGATAGCTAGCCATCATTCTCTACAGCACTGAATTGGACCCAAATGTACAGGATAAATCAATATTATTTACTATTTTACAAGAAGTGACAAATCATAAAATGAAAATGACAGCATCTACAAAACCAAATTTTTGTAAATTGGTGTGAAAATACTGTATGTTAACTTATAGACATCCGTAACGCCAAGACATGTACGAAAATCTGTGAAATGCAAATAGTCACTCTTAAAAGAATATTCCAGTGTTTTTCAACCTTTTCAACCTAATACTTGTTCACCGCATCTGTAGTGTGTATGTGTGACTACCACAGACACTAAGTTCGACACGTTTCCCTGTACTGACTTATAATTAGTGTTAAAGTGTTAGAGGGCCCACTAAACCAGTCACCATCCAGGGGGAGGATGTGGAGATGGTGCAGTACTACAAGTACCCGGGGGTCTACCTGAACAATAGACTGGACTGGACAGACAAAACTGATGCTCTGTACAAGAAAGGCCAGAGCAGGCTATTCTTCCGAAGGAGGCT
>JAOUQW010000034.1:781308-800875 GCA_028565825.1 Olivaichthys viedmensis
GGAAGATGTTTTTCTTATATCACCCCTAAACTCTGGAACAGTGCTCCAGAGAACGTTAGGAACACTCTATAGCTCTAAAGGAGTTTTTAAATCCAGATTAAATACATGTTTAATTTAGCTTATTCATAGCTATTGAGTCTTTTATCTTGTTAAATAGACTTTTCATGATTTATAGCACTAACACTATATTTATAGTTAATTCATTAGTGTTTGTACATTGTTCTTTAATGTGCTTCATCTTAAATACTTTATTTTGACGTTCTGATCTTTTATATGTAAAGCACTTTGAGATTTTTAACTCAAATGAAAAGTCCTATATAAATAAATATCATGATTATTATTATTATTATAGATGTAAGAGATGTGTCAATAGTTTTTGTTTATCACAACTAAAAGTAAGTCGTATTTAGACAAAAGAAAGAATTACCACCATCAACCAATAAAGCCATTTTTACTTTCACCATAGTGAAAAGGTAAAGGTCAGGAACAAGTCGGAAACTTGGGCATCCAAATTGTTTCCGTAACTGGTCGTTACGATTTGCATGGATGTTCATGCACAGCTTTTTGTTTGGGAACTCATATTTAGCATAATGCTGATAGAACATGAAAGCTGCAACAAACCCTGAGTTTATTATAGCAAGTCAGTGATGTCACGTGTGGACGTAGTTTGTCGGCTTTTTTTTATTTATTTTTTAAAGTTGCGATAATGGTACTAGCCGAATTGTATACAGTCTACTGTTTAAATTTATACATAGATTTATACACAACAGCGTGTTTCTGTGGCTTAAATTGTATTTTAATATTGTAATAAAACCCAGGAACAGATGAAACCATGGCTGTAAGTGGGTGTTTTTTTTGTTTAGTTTTTTTTCATTTTTGCACCAAACACTTGCATAAAAGCTGAACACAGGTGGAACTGAAGTTGTGGGAGTAGAGGCATTGGGGGGCATTTTAAACACACATCGTACGATTGGTCTGAGGAGTTTTGCTGTAACCAGTCATTTGGATTTGTCACTTTACAGGGTCATGACTTATTTGCACAAAATTGAGAAAATTCAAATGTTGCTTATCGCTGTTGCAGAGGAAATGATTGGTCATGTTATTGTTTCTATTTACAAAAACAGTATGCTAAATTTTGCAAAAATTGTAACATATACATCACTGTGTATAAATTGTTGCATCTGTTAAGAGAGTGAAATAAAATGTCTTATAGTCTGGAAAACAACTTCAACACGCGTGCAGACTTTGTTTTTGCTCTTTTGATAGGTTTCTCTGAAATAGCAAGAGTTGATACTAGTATTACACTTTCACTTCAAGGATATGTCTCTATGTGTGTCTCTCTTCGGGTCTCTTTCACTCCGAAAGTTCAAAGCTACAGTACAGTACGAGATAAAAGAAAGTCGTTACGTCTCCGTGCTATCCGCTCTCTCAGAATTCTAAGCCGATGAGGATGGACAGCTCAGAGCGGAGACTCGGCTCAAGGGTTCGAGTGACATGTATATAGAGAATTGGAAAGTACACAGCGGACGGCTGCTGTTCAAACCTGGATCCAACTTCAGTCTTTCACTCTCACGAACTCTCAAAGTCAACGCCGAGTCGTTTTAGCGGTAAACAATGACAAGCCTCTAATAAACAATCTGCCACGGTTCACTCCATATTAATAACCGACTTTCATCCCCTGTCAATCTTCATAGAGAACTCCAATTATTCAGGCTTCAGTCAGCTGGAAAGAAATTGGCTTTTCTGATTTACCCGAGAACTTGGGGAAATCTACCACAAAGTGATGAATAGTCTCAATCTGCACCCCTGTATTAACCGTGTTTGGGTTTAGAAGTTATTAGAAATACAAGAGCTCTTTATTTACATTTTCTTTTAGCTGCATCAGTAAATTCAATATCAAATGTTGTTGCAGCAAATGCCCTTTTTGTTGATGATGGAGACTTTACAGGTGAGATGAGTGCAGCTGAATATTAGAGACGAAAATGTGCATTTCACGCCTCCTTCACTTGGACTCCTTGAGCGCCTGTCGGTCCAAGTGAAGGAGGCGTGGCCTGAGCGCATGTCAGTTAAAATGAAAGAAGCATGGCATCTGTGCCTGTCAGTCCAAGTGAAGAAGGCGTGGCTTGAGCATCTGTCGGTCCAAGTGAAGGAGGCGTGGCTGAGCAGATTTGGCAGGTGGACCTCATAAATTCAATAATAAAATGTGATGAAGAGATTTCTGTAAGAAGAGTAACAGACCCTTGGCTTTAAGAAAGAACAGCTAAACTTTAGCTTATAATGCATTAAGCACCTGAATAAAGGAGCTATTCTGGGTTTGTGTAGCATTTGAGGCAGTCCGCACTGGTTTACTGATGCAATGCATGGTGCAAACTAAACTCAGTAGACAGTCAAGCATGGACTGTGGGGGAGGCGCCAGTGGGCAGGGAACCCCTGTGTGTTTTTGATTAATATTGAACAATGGTTTGGCGAGATCCATTCGGTCGGGGCCGGCGAGTCCCGTCTGACATCCCGTGTTTGGAGTAAATGAATGAATAAATGAGAGCAAGATGAGAAAGAGAGATGTGAGAGAGATGAGACACATTTCGGCTGATTTCTAGGCCCGCCTGCTGTCGGAGATTTTCCACATGTGACATTTATCCAGAGGAGGGCACGGCAGATGCTTCAAAGTAGCTTTGTGTCACAGCCAAGAAAGCAAGAAAGCTCCCCTCTTTCACATTACACACAGCCGGGCCCATCGTTTAACCTGCGTGCAGCACGGCGGTGGTTAACATACTCAGGATGTCAGAAGATCTTCAGGATCTCGTGTTTACAAAGCCGGAGTTCTGCGAGTTAAGCACAAAATAACAGAACGCAAAAAGGCATCCAGTATATTCTTCAAATTCAGCACGAGCCCTCGTTAGCGCCTCGGTTTTTCCATACTTCCACAGCTTTTCTCCTCCAAATTCAAGTCGACACCATTCATTAATCATCGTCTAGACAGTGGTAGAAGACTATCAGATGCAATGAGCTACAGATGAGCAGGCATACGTGACCTTCAGGTTCAGCGTACCCATCAGCGTCCTGGAGGAAAAAAATGGGACGGTAATAATTCAGACGGTCCAGTTCGAGGGGCCAAAACAGATGGATTGATCGCACTATTTTCAAGCCATTATTTTTCAGACTCGCCAGTGGAATTTGTAAAACGCAGCACTGTGAAGCACAACAATAATATCTCCTGTGATAGGTCAAAATTAGACTGTCAGGCTTTCTCCGAACACTCGTCCTGATTGAAAAATATATATATTTCCCCCCTATTCTCAGAAATGTGTCACAGCTTTTGAGGGTGGATGAAGAATAAAATGAAGGATCATGGAGTAAAAGAGGGACAGTGATAAACAGTTTATCTTTGTTATGAAGTGCATACAGCTAGCTATACTTATTTCATACTTTGCAATTTTGGAAAAAAAAATTCACATGGCCAATATCGTGACGCTCCTACTGAGAAGAAGTATCTGATGTTTATTAGACATATTTTCAAAGTTTCCTTGAAGAAATGCAGCAAAACAAACGCTTGCGTTTACCCAGACTTGGGTCCTATTTCTTTAAATCAGCCATTCTTGGATTATGCCTGCATGCTTGCACTGTGTGTGTTGAGTCATCAGTACTTCAGTCCAGTACATTAGGTGGAAAATACACCCAAATATCACGAGTGTTGGCCCACACTTACCACTTTCTTCTGGCCAACATCCCACTGTATTTTCAGCATGATATGGAGCAGAAATTACAGCTGAGCCACTTTTCGGCC
Organism: Olivaichthys viedmensis; assembly: GCA_028565825.1. Classification (NCBI taxonomy): domain Eukaryota; kingdom Metazoa; phylum Chordata; class Actinopteri; order Siluriformes; family Diplomystidae; genus Olivaichthys; species Olivaichthys viedmensis. Next base: position 785,093 of record JAOUQW010000034.1, read on the forward strand.
CAGATTTAAAATGCCGCCCAAGAATCACACATGGTTGGCTGCATTTGGGCCATTTTAGCCCAGATTCCAAATGCTGTGAAAAGCTTAAAAGTGGTGCTTACAGTTGGCCCAAAATACACTTGTTATGGCCATAACTGACCCTTATGTGCCTAAACCCAATCACATTTGGCCTGGAATCGTCTGCTATCTGGCCAGTGTATGTGTAGAGAGAACTGATTCAATTTCATATGCTAACACCAACGTCTTAATAAGAACTTATCAAATGGGCTACTTAGTCATGGCTGGTGGACAGAGGCTCAGTTACTCTTAATAAAAAGAAATGTCTAATTAGTAAAACAGTTAAGATTTCACTTTGTAGGAATGATAACAAGTGGGAGCAATTTCATTGTATTCCATGCAAATGTAGTCGTAAATAAAGCTATGAGCGTTAAACCCACACTCACCATAACCTTAAAGGTGCAGTTTTGGCAGTTTGTAATGTTTAAAAGTTTTTCTAGACCTGTAACAAAACATACCATTTCAAAGATACCTTAGAAGAAAAATGTAATTCGCTATATTTGCATGCAATGGATCCTGATAGTTTCTTCGTTTCAGGATTCCATTAAAAATAATTCCGGCCCAGAAATTGACTCTGCCCCCAGCCGCAAGAGAGCTGCTCAGCTCTGCCCATTTTCTCTTTTTTTTACATTTGGAAAGTGGAAATTATGGCTCAATAAACTCATATGACATGAATGCAGCAGCTGTTTCAACAGAGTCCCCACACGGTCGGGTGAAAAGATCTTTTCACCTCACAGCCAACAGAGGGTGCTAAAAATTACAAACTGCTCCTTTAACCAGTCAGAACTTTTACACACCAGTCGGTGTGTAATGAATTATTACCAATGTGAAGTCGAGAGTCCACGTCGTTTGGACCCACTTGTTGCTAATACACATAAAAGCCGTACCTGCCATAGCCGAAGACGTCAATGCTTGCCTCGTTGCTTTCGTGAGCCTATGTTTGGCCTGTAGTCATGAGCTGCCTGTGACAAACCTGCTGTCAGTGCAGCCCTGTCTCCAGTGGTTATTTCTGAAGAAATCAGAGTGAAAAGGTTCACCTTTCTGTTTCTGTCACAATCACCACATGTCAAAAGGGTCTGTCTCGAGCCGACGCGACCGTTGTTCTGCAACACTACAAGGCAGGACTGCAATGACATGGTGGAATGATGTTAACAGTTAGGAGCAGCGCAGTATGTTAGGTGCATTTTTGCTGGACAGCCGAGCATGCAAGCCAATTATAGTCATATGTCCCTGACTGACTGACTCTCCATGGTGGAAATAATTAAAGATTTTTGGGACTTTCAATTTGATCAAAACCAAAAAATTGCATGGAATAATGTGGACTAATATTTTAAGTCGGAATGTAGAAATAAAGGCCATAGAGAGGGACGGATGTTCTCCCCCTAATCCCCAAATCACAGACAGCCAGAATATCTGAATGGATAGCATCCGAGAATTAGTATCTTCTCCATCCTACAACAATATTAGTGAGCTAACATTTAAAGCAAGCCGGCTAATTAGTGACTTTACGTTTTTGATTTCTCACTTGTTCAAGCTTGTGTATTTCAAAATAAATCTGAGCTTCGGTTTGACCAATCGGAAAGCAAACGTAAAACATCAACAACAGCATTAGCAGCTATGGGTGATACCTTATTAAGATTAAAAGATTTTTTACACATCCCAGCTGGGCATTTTAAAAGAAACAAATGATCTGTCTTCTATTGAAAGGGAATCTGTTAGCTGCTAGCACCTAGGTAGGCCTGTGTTCTTTTGGCAGTGAATTCATTTGTGTTCTGGCTAAACGAGGTTTGTTTAGTCTTGTTTTTGTTTTATTGGTCAAGCTATAACCTAATAGACTGCCATTCCTTTTAATTGTGAACAATTTAACAATAGAGTTTGTGATGCTGTAGTTAAAGCTAGTCAATGCTTAAATTAGACCATGATATGTTCAGTAATTGGGATACGTTTCACATTTTTAAAGCCTATTACATAGAAGCACGTGCCAATAAATATTACTGATGAATGATCAATAAAATAGCAAAGATATTGGCACACGTTAAAATTGTAACTTTTTGGAGGGATGTGAAGATATACATCTGAGAAAAGTTGAGGTAACTACAGACATCAAAATAGCGCAAAAATATATAGCATTTTAAATCTGTCTTTCCCGAAGTCTTAAAATGTCAGAGTCAGACTTAAGCCCTGGCTCCTACCCTTAATGAAACGGCTTAAAATGATCAATAGGGCTTGACAGGAGAGATAAATTTTCAAAACACTTCTACGGCCGAGTCGAGGCTTGGGCACTAAAACATATCTTTTTTAGATTACCTAGGTATATGTTGTCCCTTTCTGTTTTTTCTCTCTCTCTGTTTGTCTCTTTCGTTCTGGTAGGACATGTTGGAGATTTTTATTCAGAAGACGCCTTGGCCCACAGGTGCTGTGCATCTTATCATTGCGCTCACATCGGATGAAAATCAGGCGCTGGCAAACACAAATACCGCCACATTCATCTTGTATATTTTCATAACAATTCCATCAAAGCCGGATAAGCCGGATGACAATGTAGACAAGACGGCAACGTCAAGGCAAATCTCGACTGAATTTACTCTTCAGGATGCCTGATATGGAATGACATTTGATTTTAAGAAGAAAAAGGGAAGAAAAGCGAACTGACAAGAAATTGGCTATCGAGTGGATGAACAATCGCAGGCGCTGGTCTCTTTACGACCCTGCCTCTGAGCATCCAACACGTGTGCAAGACGCTCGTTTGGCACTTTGCAGCCAACAACTTGGAGGTTACAAGTGGCAAAATGGAAAACCTCCTGACATTTTGCACGCATGCAGATGTGATTTTTCTTTAGTTAAGATGATGTGAATTTTGACAGCCAGAGTACCTGGACTCCTGGGGAAGATTTGATCTTGAAACAACTCTATGGCCTATGGTTTGCGTCCATAATGGCAACTTTATCGATCATGCGCACACATCAATGTTGAAGATAATAGCTGGTGCAATTAAAAACCTGTAGTTTTATATTGGACATGTGACTTTCCCTCTTTCATTTCATATGAACAAAATGTCCAAAAGTGATCAAACATTTTCTCAATCCAGAAAAGGACAAAGAACAAACTACAACCAAAAGCATTTCATAATATAGTCGCTGAAGGTAAGGTTTTAAAAACGCACATCACCGGTGCTTTAATATTTAAGGGCATCATTAAGGGACCGTCTAAAAAGTGTATGAAGATTTATTTTTCTACGGATTTGGCTAAAAGAAGGCTAATCATTACCAAAATCAAAATAATTTACAGTAAAGAAAATGGTCCCTTTTAACGTTCACTTTTAGCAAAATCTGTGAAGAAAATGTAAGTTTGCTAATTTTTGGATGTTTGGTTCATGAGAAATGGAAAAGGGAAAGTCGAATGTTCAACATAAAAACCAACTGCAGTCTTAAGTGCACTGGGTTTTTATCTTCAACATTGTGGATGTAAACTTCCATCTAGTTGCTGTTTTCTCTTCGTTGTGTCCTTTGAGGTATTGTTGCTGCCCATTTCATAATGTTTTTTTTCGACAGTGTGTGGAACACAGGTCTTTTTTGGACCACTTTTCCTTATCTGATGTCTGACTACTTGCCCTCTTTTCACCCTGAGCGTAACGTCACAAGCAATATGGTCAATAGAGTTATTATGACGCTTTACACTTTGTCAATGTTTTGGCATCATTGCATGTTATCAAAGCTGTAGTGGGCTAGTAAGCAGTACAGCTTTGGCCTAAAATAAGGGGCTCCAGTTTCTGACTCTAAAATGATCATCTGTCATTTGTACACTCAGTAGACCCATGCCAGTGCCACTTTAACCAATCGCTCCACAGTCCCTGCCCCAATGCCACTGTGACCAACCAGACTGTAATTCATGCCACAAATGCCACTGTAACCAATTGGACTGCAGTTTCCATCCAAAATGTTACTGTAACCTATTAGACCTCAGTTCCCGCCCCCAAAATGAACAAAAAGTTTTTATTGATGATTACAGCTCCATTTCTGGAACAATTTACTTTTTTGGGGCTTCAATTGATGTAAATGTAGTTGATGAAGTTGCAAGATTAAAATAATAATAACAACAATAATAATAATTTTAAAAATATATAATAATAATAATAAATAAATAAACATTCATTCACGCAATTATTATGTCATCATGATTGATCTTTTCTGTCATTGTGAGTGCTCGGGTACTCGTGCCTGACCTCTAGTTGCACGAAGAAGTACAAAGCTTCGGCCTGTGCACTTCAAGAGAGATAATGAGTCATCACTCCGAGCCCTAGTGGGTGGATCAAAGACTCGAGGCGAAGCTCGAGGAAAAACTGTGGTCCCAATCTTAGCATATACGCTAATCACCATTTTTTATTTTTTTGCAAACCTCCTTGAATAAATGAAGCATTAAGGTAAACAGGTGCAATACTGTCAATGCAGTTTTATAACTCAGAGCTCGAAGCCGCCATCGAAGGGAGGACTGGTGAGTGTTACTATCTCTATCTCTACACCGTCTGCACTAAATGGTGACTTTCCGCCATCCTGCAGCTTTCGGCAGTCACATTTTGACTGACAGGCTGCTCCCCACAGAACACAGGGTAATTGGCATTCAGGATCATCCAGATAATAGGAAGAAGGCTCAGACTTTTTTGCAGACACTCCCTCTCCTCCATTCTTTTCAGAACCCAGAAAACCGGGTTGCTTTGCATGCATCCTGTTGGATCGTCCCTTGAGGTAGGGGGTTGAGTGGCAGAGAGCTGCTCTCTTTCTCTCTCTGTCTTTCTCTCTTTCTCTTTTTCTTTATGCATGAGGTGAAATCTCCTTCTCCTTCAGCTCTCTGTTTTTCCCCAGTGGCGTTCTGTAGGGATTTATGACCTGTCACCCCCAGAGCTGATTTCTTGGCGTCACTTTCCAACGCCCGACGTGTCACTCCAGAAGCCCAGGTTTACTCGACAAACCACATCAGCTAAAATCCACATATTAACAAGCGGGACAGAACGTGGCATATTTGCAGCTTCAGCTATTCGGGACGTGTCAGTCTGGGAAATAATGAAACCGTTCAGCGAGGCTTACATGCCTCAGAAACTCCAGGACTTTGCAATTTTTTGGAGAAGTGATTTTGATGCACTGGAAAGTGCCAGTATTTATGACCACAACGTTCCTGGGTGCTGAAGACGATAAGCTGACTATCTGTACTAACCACACATGTCAAAGAACGTTTAACCAGTACATTAATACCACAGAGTTTAGTTAAAGGTGCTGCGTTTAAACGTCTACGATATAAGATTTGATCCGAAAGTCAAAATGTAATTTTTTTTTTTACAAACACTTCCTGCTGGTCTTATTTCTATAATCGGATCTCAGGGCTGTAAATCATTTCTTGAGCCCCTTTTCATAAAGAAGATTCTTTCACAATAATTTGAGATTCCTCATGAGGTTAACAGAGCGTAGAAATAGGCGTATCTGTGAACTGCATGTGGTTTTTTTTTTTACTTTAAATTCCATAGAATCGATTTAAACAACTGAACAATATTAAGCAACATGATGCAGGTCGTCATGTCCTTGCTTTTATTTATTTATTTTTAAATATGATGTGTTTCACAGTACATTAAAATGTGATAACTGTATAACATTTTACTTTTATGGGGAAAAATATTATTCTTTTTTTAATTTCAGTCAAATATGAGATGGGTGATCCTATGATATGGGTTGAAAATGTACATTTATTACATTTATTCATTTGTCAATAAAGTTATCAGGTACAAAATTGGGCTACCTTTTTTTTTTTGTCTCTGGGTGGGTTTTTGGCTGGGTGTTTTGCACATGCTAGAATAATTATATCTACGTATATATTAGAACATATTACATTTCATATTCAAATCAAATTATTTACTTATAACCAAACTGACACCAAGATCCCCTTATCAACACGTTACTGTATGAATATATACACTTATAAAAAAGTGTGATGATACCTTGGATATATTATGATACATTTGGCAATGACAGTCATGATATTACACTTTAAAGGCAGTGTATAGCGTTTTGGGAAAGACAAGTTGTTTTAGTTTTAGTCTTAGACTAGTTTTTGGGATGCTTTTGTCACCGACCTGGCAACCCTGTTTCACAGACACTTTGATCCAAAGCAACAGAAGCAGTTCAGGGTTAAAGAGTTCTCCGAGGACCAAACAGCGTCTCTCTAGCAGTCCTGAACTCGAATCTTTATTTTCATTAGTGTGGAACCTTAACGTCTGACCCATTTTAGCAACAGAACAGTATTCAATGTAAATTAACTCTAAAATAAAAGGGCCGTTAAAATAATGACAAGGTTTTAAATGATCCCTAAACGTCTTCCCAATTTTGTAACTTCTGGACTTTGTAGCTAGTATATATTTATTAGTATTTTATGATTTTATAGCATCGTATTTAAAGTATATATATTTTATTTGCACTTTTCTTATTGTACATTCTGCATAATTCACTCAAAGAATGTTTACTAATTCAACATGTTGGACTTTTTTTATATATATATTAGCCAATTAATTTGTCTATCAGAAGTGTTGGAACTCTTTTGAATATCTATTCAATATCTATGCATTATGTCTCCAGATTAAAGGTCACACATCCAAACGAATTCAATTTATCTCTCTCGGACAAGAACACAAGGAGAGCCATTTGATTTTTCCACAGATATTGAAAATGAAGGCTTTGATATGTTGCAAGTGAACATCAAACAAAAGAAGACAAAAAAGAAAAAAGTTTGTATCCTGAAAGGATCTAAATTAGGCCTATTCTTTCAGCCGCCTGCGAGATCAAAAGCAGTTTGAGATATTCTTCGGTGAGGTAAATTTCAGAGAATAGTTGCAGGAAAATCAAAGCGCCTGTCCTTCCTGTCAGCATCTCGCCTTGTCTTGAATTCAACAAGCTCTTGAGGAGTAGAAGCAAACACTGTCACATCCAGTCAGCCAGAACTACACTTCCCAGAATCAACCACTCACTCCCGGATCACATGACATGTCACCTGAGCTAATTCCGCGTTCCCACTCACCTGACGTTTGATCACACACACCTGATCCAAATCACCACTCCCTATATAAACACCAGTCCAAACACACACACAGGTTGCCAAGTTTTGCGCCTATATATTTGGACAATTCATCAAGTGATATGCTGACAAACTTCCCTTGTATGATCCCGGATTGTATTACTGGACTACCGATTCTGCCTTGTCCCATTCTGCTATTGGGCTTGTGCACCCTTGCCCGTTGCCTGCAACTGCATCTGATCTGTCCAGTTCCCACATAGTCATGAATGCAACTTGAAGATGTTGAAAAAGAGGGCGGTGACTGCTCAACTCCGTTGAACACTTGTTCTCTTACTTAATTAATTATATTTCCATGAAAAAAACAAACACTTTTTACTCCTTACATTTTTATTTGGACCTTCAAAGTGCTTGTTACAAATCTCAAAAATTCGTAAATATTTTTTTACCTTTTTGCCTGGCTACCAGTTCAATAAATTCTGGTACTGTGCATTTTTACGTTATTTATTAACCGTATTTAAAACGTCCAGTCAAATCGATACCCATTTGTATGGACACCTCAACCAATCAGCTTTGCACAAGGACAATTTGTCTATTACTCTCACTTCCTCTTTATACATTAACAAACTTACTTTAACAAAAATAAATAATTTTTCATGAAATTTCACACAAATTCAAACTAATAAGGATGATGTGGTTGGATTTTGTTCAATTTCATATGAATAAAGTTGTTAGAAAGGAACCGAACATTAAACCCCGCCCCTAACTTTTGCAACTTTTCATACGAATTGCGTGCGAATAGTTAAAAATTTGCAAGTGTGAGACCATATAAAAAAAAATGAAATAAGTTGTCTTGACTTCTAATTTCAGTTAATAATATAAAAATATATAAATATACAATGTAAAAATATTATATATTCCTAAAATAATATAAATATAATTTACTTTTGACTTTTAAATACTTGAGTACATTATAAGTGTGGACACCTTTCAACTTTTTCACTCAAGTACAACTTCAGTATAAAGTTTTCAGGACTTTCAGGCCCTGCAGGCATCACATAATTGTGTTCAACAACAGTTCCATGAAAGCTAAAAAAAAAAAAAAAAGAATGACAAGCAACATTTTCTCTGCATTTACTATTAAAAACCGTGATGAAAGATGTCAATTATTGTGATATGAAATTTGAAAATCGGAACATGCTTATGTGCGACTTTTGAATTTGGACCAGACTAAAATCTGAAATTTCCTTCTTAAAAGGAAGAGTTTTCATATCTGGTGCCATTTTCTTTAGGGCTTGCGGATGTTTGGCTAAACTGGAGGGAGTGAAGCCTCCTGTTTGGAAGCTCTCTGTGAGTTTGGCTCGTTACAGTGAGCTCACCTGGAGGCAATTAGCCGAGCTTGAAGATCCCTGCTGTGTGTGTGCTTCATTTGGCTGCAGCCTGGGTCGCACTGCATGCATTAGCTGTCTTTTACCACAGTTTTTCCTCTGTCTCTGAAGTGCGCGTGTGTGTTTGCAGTGTGCAAGTTTGACACGCGAGCGACTTCTCCGACGTGACATGATGGCAATCGCAAAATCTACGCCTCCCAAAAAAAAGAAACCGTTTGAGAGGCGTGTGAAGGGAAAACTCAGGGGAGGATGTGTGAGTGAAGTGGAGGAGAAAAAGCAGTGTGTACAAAAGAAAGAATTTAATGAGGATGGGAGTTATTGTGCGATGTGGTCACGTTAAATAAAAAAACACGAGACTGTGGTTCTGTGAATGTCTTCTGAGAAAGGGGATGTTTTCTTAACTTCAGTCAAGGGCAAATCCTTAAAGTATTTTTAAAAAAGGCACAATTCCTTCTCATGTTTAAATATGTATTTATGCGCCAAGCTGCAAAACCTGATAACCTTGAACCCTGAAAACAGCGAGATGCGCAGATTGTAGAAGTTTAACCCTGTCACTACACGCTTTTCTTTCTTATCATGTACAAAAATTTAAACGTCTAAAAATCATTAGGGCTGAAACTCCACGATCTATGTTTATTTTTCTGTATTTTTCTCTTTCTGTATGATTTTAACCTTCTGAAATATAGAAAATGTTACTCAGAACTTTAAAAAAAAAAGTGACTCAGTGAGTATATTTAGCTCAAGATGACCTTGGTCCTCATTTTCCTCTGCCAAGTCATTTTTAGGCTTCTGAATTTAGGCTCAAATTTATTTTTTTACTAAAGCTGGTGGAGCTCAGATACGTACAGTATATGTCCTTTCTTTCTTTCTTTCCTTCCCACCCACCCACCTACTCACGAAAAGTTGACCGTTTACACGTTACATTCTTGGATCATGTGACTGAGTTGTTGTCTATCATGTCCAGAAAAAAAATAAAATAATAATTTTAATAAAAAAAGCAAGACTGGAGTGTCACAAAACTTCTTATTTGGATTTGGTGTGCAAGTTGTCATGTTTATTCAGAATTTATCGAATCATTTCTTTTGTAAAAGACTCGGCCTGGGCGTAAAAGACCTTTCGGCTGCAGTTGAATTGAACTGATGGTGTCAGACAGCCTCCTAAAAATAATCCCTTCCGCCGGTCATCAAACTCAGCGGTTGGACACGGGAACCTTTCGGTTCCTGACCTCATACAGAGCGGAGACACCTGGTCAGGCCAGAAATAGAGGTGTGAAGGTTCACAACATGAGAGCGAGTGTCACAGGATGACAAGTGAGCACTCATTTATCTTCATTTGCCCTCCGTTCCCCAGCCTGTTGCTGCCTCGGCGTATGGAGGGATGTGTAATGGGACAACTCTCATGCTGGATAATAAAGCCGAGCCTGACGGAAAACTTAAACGGACATTTTCGGGACTGTCACTTAAACCGGTATGGGCGAGTTCTTCAGCCTCGAAGGAGGATGAGTGTGAATGGTGACAGGAACCTTTTTTATGGGGGAAGTGAGAGATTAGCAGTGAGGTAGGATGTAGAGTTGGGCTGCTGTTACCTACCACCAACAGGACAGGAAACTATGAAACGTGTAATATTCCATGTGATAAGATCCGAGATATATAACAGACAAAACAACGATGTGATGTATGGAAGATGCATTTAAACAGTCAATGATTTTATACAATATATTTAAGAGCTGTTTCAATTAAATATGTGATAAGAGTCCACACCTCCACTGGGACTGTCGGCAGAGGCCACGCCTCCTTTACTCATTCACTGGGAGGCTGTGTACCCGATACACTGTTTTGAATTTGTATAGTCGTATGGTAAATATTGAGACTGGAGATCCAATTGGAATCCTTGATGTATTCTAAAGTATTATATTTGTAGCTGTATTTTAAAAGTGTATCAATGAGAAATAATACTCAATGAGATTTTGCTTATTTTTGGCGATACGGTACATTAGGTAGAGGAGCTCCTGTGTTTCTGAGCCATATGGTGAAGGCCAACAGGCAAGAACAAACTTGGCACATTTGTACTGTTTGAGCCTGTGTGTGTGTGCACGCTGGGCAAGCCAAGATTCAAAATGGCAATATCTGATACATGCGGGAGCTGGAAAATGGAGCTCGCTGCCGTGATTCAGGTTGGGTTAATCATGTCGCAGGAGGCCGGATTCGAGTTCGGTCTCGCTTTGTAAACCTGAATTAAAAGAGTGAAGGGCCTCCCTCGGTTTCATGCTTTGGCTGTAAACAGCACAGTTAAATGTTATGTTCCTCATTATGGCGTAAGTGGGTTAGCATATTCATTTGCTGCTGAAGTAGGTTATATCTAGAAGCGCCTTCGCCACTGATTAGCATGCCATCAACAAGCAGTTTCTGCCCACGCCGGCCTCTCGACGATCCGCATGTGCCTCGGATAATGAAAATTAAAGCAAAAATTCACGGAATGCTCTTTTTTTTTGCGGTCGCTTTCCTCTGGAGACCTGTGCACTAATTGTACTGAAAAATGGACTTAATCTGTGGTGCTCGCTCCATAAGAGTCCTTTGCGTCAAAGTTGATGGAAAATAAGGAAATAGTATTACGACTAATTAAGGCTAAGCAGAATAAATTATGCGTGTGTGCAAAAACCTCCAGGGAAAACGCTAAAAGGGAACTATGTGGTGTACGTGTATGCACTTCTGCATAGTCAGCTTACAAACATGTGGTGCTTACAGCAAACGTTAAGTTAATCGCTACACGACTACATGTTAAAATAAAGTTACAGCTCTGAAATGAGTGCAGCAACACATGAAGTTTGTGGCCAACTCAAACCATCAACCATCATCATGAGGAAATTAACATCACACAACTAAAACAGCAGAGACAGGGCAAGACCTGGCAACCCAAAACCTCATATTTAATTAAAATCTCATTACAGCAAAAATTGTGCAAGAAGTTTGCAAGCAGTTTACAGTAAATGGCTAGTGATAACCCATCTCTTCCTCCATGGGCGAATTTTTGTTCACTTATTACCTCATTTTTTAGCATCCGCTCTGTCCAGAAATTCTCCATCAGCCATGAAAACCTTTGGGTCCGACTGGGTCTGATTAAAATATCATTACAGAAAAAAGAGGGTAACTTAAATGGCCAGCGTCATCACAAATATGGACAATTTACATGCTAAAGTGGAAACAGTCAAGTAATTAAATAAAATGTACAATTTAACCAACCCATAACCTTGGTCTTGCCTCCAAAAATTCACTACATGACTTTTTAAATACATTTATATGCATCATATTTTCAGACAATGTTTTTTCCCCTTTAGCAAGTGACGTATAGACATATACAGTATGTTTCAGAGGAAGGTTTTTTAATTCAGCTCTTTCATGGGGGGAAAAAAATAATTAAACAAGAACTTCCATTATTATTATTATTATTCCTAATTATTCTTAAATGTAACAATTATTTCATGAAAATCTTGGGGGTAGAAACACAATACAGACAGACCGTAAGGGTCTGTAAAAAAAATCTAGCTTGTCCGAGGTTCACAAAATCCAAAAGTCCATTGTTTTGTATCAGTCAGGTGCAAAAGTTTGCACACCCTCAGGATAAAATAAATTAAATGCATACCAACAAAACATTTAGTGTGTTAAGTTACAAAAATAGGAAAATAGTGTACGTTCTAGAAAATTCTATTATTCCATTAGAAGGTTTTAGCATAAACTGACAAATAACTTCTTTGTTAAAGATGTAATTTCAGAAATAAGGACTAGAGCGAAGGTTCTGAACAATGGCAACACTAACGGGACAAAAACTAAACTAGACGGCACCAGTAGAGGGCGCTGAAGTGCCGTTTTATCGGCAGTACTGACGTTGTGTAAAATTTAAATTGTCCGATTAATTAACAACGAAGTGATGTAAATTGAGTTGCCATTTTATTCGATTTACCTATATATTCACACACGCACACACACACACACATGTGTATATATATCTTGTAAATAAACAATTATAAAAATAAATAATTTTTAAAAAATTACAAATATATAAAAAATTATATTTTATAGATTTCATGATATATGTATATATATATATATTTAAAATTAACAAAAAAATTATTTATATTATTGTATTTTTTTATAGCAAAGCATATCGCAATCACAATGTGTAGCAATATTATCACAATACGCTATTTTCCTCCTGCCATCCCTACTTTGGGTAATTAATTACGTAATTTATTTATATATTTTCTTATTATGAAAAAATAGCATCATGGTTTACTGCGTTTTCTCAGAATAAAGTTATCTTGCCTTGTTTACTTTCCTTCAAACTTGTCACAGTTTAGACAGGAGTCGGTGTTAAACACCACTTTATTTCTACTTCTAAACATCAAACAACAACACAGAGCACTACGGGCATGACATTCAACACCAACATTTACAGACATGCAATCAAAGACAACGTGGGACAGGAACAAGCGGGTATTTATACACGTACTAATTACACAAACAAATGACACACAGGTGGGATCACTTACACAGCTGAGACAGGGAATCAACAAACACGAAGCGCGTGGCAGACGCCGCGCACGGTCACGTGCCTAGCCGCGCCGTGGCGTGCCCGTGTCAAAGCTTGACACCTGATATCATCCCGTTTGTTCCATCATTCCGTGAATCCTATGAAAACCTCCATCTGTCCCACAGGGTTGAATTCTCGGTGACATACTGTATTTAATGGGTGATTTAACTGGCAGATCTGCAGCCATGTTCAAACACTGAGAAAAAAGCCGGGAACCTGCCACACTCGTGTATTTAACCTGTTCTTTATGGAGGGAAAAGAAAATATCATGCATAATTCTGTAATTCTGTGCCAGATGCAGGGTTTCGCTCAGCTGAGCCGAGACTGTCTGAGCCACCGAGCGTGAGATGACGACATTTCTTCGTAAGTGTATCTCCAGAGAGGGTAAGTTTGTTCTTCATGAGGAGGGTAATGACAGCCACCAGTCCTTTCAGTCTTAATCATAGATGAGATGAAATAAAACTTTATTGATCTCTGGCGGGAAATCAATTTGTGACAGTGGGTCAGAAGCACCGCCCACACAGGAAGTGTACAAAATATGCAATATATTAATAGAATGTAAAAGATAAAAAAATTATTCATTTAAATTTTGAACTAAATAAAAAAAACGGTTATGTATAACATTTCCCCAAAATGTAAAAGATTTATATTGGAAAATGATCTGTGTAGTCAACTGTCCCATGTGGAAAACAAGGGGTAAAGTAATAATTAATCAGTGCAAAATATCAACTGACATTGTTTTTAAAGAAATCATAATTAAACTCAGAATAAAATCCACAACTAACGAAATGATGAACAGAAAACACTCATTTATTGATGCATTTTAATCTTTGTCTTTATCGTTTAGTATCGTAGGACTTTGTGTGCAATGGAGGTTTTTTATGTCACAGTTACCCCCTTGCATCGCGGTTCCCATGGTGACACCATGTGTCATCATTGATTTGTTTCCTCTTGATAACCCTAGTTCTTATACTCATGTTGCCACTAGTGTTTGCGAAGTCTTATTGTGCTTTTGTGTATCGTGAAGTCCGAGTCTTTGTTTCTCATGTTCCTCGTTATTAGTTTCAGTGTTATTTCCTGTTTTTTTTTTTTTTTTTAACCCGTGTCTGTTTTCCTCGTTTCTGTATATAGATTATATTTTGCTAACCCTGTCTGCCTTTAGATTGTCCCCTGCTATGTATGATGATTGTGGATCTTGGAAAACCGCTAATAAACGAAAATCCGAGTTTATGCACTTGCGTCCGGCCTCAACCCGCATGTTACATTTTAGCTGTATTGCTTTGTGTGATATTGGTGTATTTAGGATTAAGGTGGAGTTATTGATTATATCTTACCGAAGCGACAGAAGAGAAGGCCGACGTTCAACCAAACGTTCCAGTTCCACCATTCAACACAATCCTGTTACCACGCGACACAAACAAAGCTGGACGTACTGCATCTTGCATGACTTGTTTACACACAGCAGTCCATAAAGCAGTGTAGATTTTTCACTGCTTTGCATAGCTTTTAGGCCATCAACCATTCAGCGTTGTTAGCACATCATATTTTGGCTTTTCCAGCCTGGTAAGTCACATGGCATTTGCAACTCAGGTCATTGGCTCAAATTATGTTCCTAGGAAGTAAAAGCCCCTTTGAACCAAAGAAGGCCACGCCCAGGACTTCCTCGTGAATGATGCATCAGTGCGCAAACTCCATTAAAATGAATATGGGGTAATGCTTACGACTGTCCAGTTCTCATCATAATACCTCCATGGTTTCAGTCATAAATATTTATTCTGAAACTATTGGCCTCTGATCATTAAAAGATTGTCTTGTTGACCATTTTACACCATCTGATCATCTGTGCTGACAGTTTCGGCAAATTGGGGATAAAATCAGAGTAAATATTCTGTACTGCACGCCCAACTTAAAACCCAGCCTGTCTTTTTAATGAAAGATAAAAGATAAATAAAGTACAAAGTAAGTGCACTAAAGTCAGCATAACTTGTAGAATGTAGACTCACCAGAACTTCAGGTTTTTGAAGCTGACAGATGAAGGTGTTTTATACACTTCCTGAAAGTTCCTCAGTAAATTTCTCCAAAGCTCTGGAGGGCTGCCAGTGCTCTCATTAATATTCATACCGCTCGTTGGCCCATCCGTGTTTTAAAACGGTCTATTTTCGGGGGGCACGTGCCGTTTCGTTGCATTAAAGTGACTGACACTCAGGATCTTTCATATATAACAGTGGAAAAACAACATAGGGAACAATAGGCATTTGACAGCGTGTCATCTACCGAAGCTGACGGCAGATTTTTCTTTGTAAGAAAACAGAGACTGAATGGCTGAAGAGTAATGAAAGTCAGTAGTGAGGCGTGTAACACACACATGTGCTGTGCTGTTGTGTAGCACGAGGCCGGACTGACTGACTGACTGACTGGGCTTTTAAAGGCTCATTAAATTAGCGTGTGTTTCAAAGCAGATTAGAAATCATGTCACATTTGTTAACCTCAGTGCAGCCGTGTTTATTATGCAAACGCTGAACAAACCTGGGACTGAGCACAGAGCTCATGACATTTATGAAAGGAGAGATACAGCTGCAAAACAGCTTATTTCCTTCTCCCTTATTCGTGTGTGTGTGTAGTGATTCAGGAATTTTAAGTGTTTTTGCAGCCACTGATCTATATTTCTGTTGTGAGTACATCATAACTAGACAAAAATAAA
>JAOUQW010000034.1:809018-819018 GCA_028565825.1 Olivaichthys viedmensis
CCTACCAGCCGATTTCCTTATAAAACTGCACGACAGTGTGTCTAAGAGACTTGATGCAGTTTTAAAGGCAAAGGCTGTGAAACACCAACACACTCATTTTAGTTTTTTACTGTTTACTGCTCTTTTTATTCAGGAACTTTTTAGTTTAATTATTTTTAAAAAGCATTTTTACTTTACAGAATTTCTTTACATGTGCCGAAGACTTTTACACAGTACAAGTCGAATCTTTCATACACAACACAGAAACGTCGCCATAAACAATTACACGCAGGAAAATGGATACAGTCGAGTTTGCAAAAGTTTGCGTAGCCTTAGGACAACATAAAGAAGAGAAAGAAATTAAATCTGTTTCCCTTTTTGTCCATTTTTATAAATAACAGTGGCATATGTTTAGGCATGCAACTTGCACGATGCTAAACTGGAGGCTATATGCTTTACTTATTTTTCTATAACATTTGCCTCCAACGTTAGCTCTTGTGCAAGACTAAAGAAGCAAACTTCACACACCAGACAGAAAATAAATAAGCAGCATGCAAAATGCAAGCCACTTTCTGGCGAAGAGGATTTTTTATTTTTTTTTAAAGATATGGTAAATATGCATTGTTTGTTTTTGTCGTTAGCTTTTGCATTGTTAGCTTTGTCATTAGCTTGTCCTGGTTCATAATGATGCAGAAGGTGGCTGCCGTGTCAGCAGTGCCATATGGTTTTCCTGGCGTGTGTTTTGCCTCCACTGGACACACAGAAGGTGCTCGCGAAAACAAACTGCATGTTGGTCAAAGGCCCTGAGGTGCAGGATCAGGAGAGATGGCAGACACACACACACACACACACACTCACACATGCATAAACAAGTCTCACAGAAACAGCGCTGGAGGACTGACAGTCATTGAGCGCCTGCTGCCATGCACCATTAGCAAATATGGATTTTTGCGCACTTCTACTTCATGCTTCACGTTGATATTTTACAGACGAGCTGAGTGTGCACGGCTCACCCATTACATTACGTTCCCCTAATCAGTTTAAGTATGTTTATTCACTGGATTCATATTTGAACATGTCAATGCTTCTTACAACAATAGGGGGGTCGGATCTTCAGGAATACGGTGTGTCTCTGAATACATTTACTATAATGGCAGTCGAAAATGTGCTGCATTCACTGTACTGGATCGGTCCTTGCTATACCCGAAACATTTTTTTCGCCCCCTTAACAGTGTTTGACAACACAGTATTCTGAATTCTCAATAAGACTGTGTTCATTTCTCTGCTCCTACTTTTTGGGGAATGAATAAAAAAATTGAAAAATTCAGAACGCTTTTTTTCCCTGAATGCATTTTCCATTTCCAGTGAGGATTTTCCTGTTAAAATAAAGTTTTATGCCCCAACCTTTTGTACTTATGAAAGTAGAGAGGAGTGATCTCTCGTCTGAAGAGCTCCAGAGAGAAACGTCCATATTTCAGGTGTGTGTAAACACTCAAGCCTTATTAAATCAGCGTAAATCCACAGGATTACTCGCGAACAACGGTAAACACATAATGACAGTGCAGAGGGAACACTGCAGAGAATATGAACAAATATTTAGCAAAACAATTAGAAAAATACAAATCAAACCAACATATTTTGGAGAGGTTTATAGAGAAGGAACAGTGAGAAAAGTAAACCATCAATAACCATGACCTTAATAAAAAAAAAGAAAACCATTTAATTGAGGCTATATTAGTGCAATATATCAGTGATATAGTGGAAAATCTATAAGGGTGCAGTGGAATTTCACTCCTGTGCTCTGCTCTCTTTATGAAGTGCAATCTCTCTTCAGCACGGCCGCCTCAGATGGGCCCCATTTTTCAACCCTTTTTGATGGGGAATGATGGTGTGAAAAATATAACAAAAAAAACTAAACTATTTTTATACCATATATCCATCATGAGAGCTTGCCAATCTCCAGCCGGTGGGATTCAGGGAGACTTGCTTACACCTGAAAGTCATATATATTGTGAAGGCAGCTTCATTTTGGCGCTGTATGATTACATAACGCAGCTGCTGTGATCAAAGAGGCCTTTAACGCACATGTGATTAATCTAGCGACATCTACTTCCCAGGGGCGGTTCTAAGGGGGGGCCGGGAAATGTGATTGGCCACCCCGATGGCCCCACCCCACTTCCTGGTACCATTTTTTTTTAAACACACATGCACTTTTATGTGAGAATCTAACGACAAAATGGAACAGGAAGAGATTAAGTGTACGCCAGCCAGGTTTAAAAACCTGTTTCGATTAATGGGCCAATCTACTGAAATGAGACCTAGTACAATACCCTGGAAATTATCAAGGACATTATATATGGTTGTGTTTAAACAGTGGTAAGACCGAAGCATCCCAATATCAGTACATAACACTTTCCGCTTTGCCTCGTAGTGTCCTTCACCTTCGCCTAGTCTAATATCAGCTATTTTCTAAATTCGGGACACATCATTGGGTGTTTTCTCTAACATAGCTTACAGTTAACAATGTATTTCAGATTTCCTTTGCAATAGATCGTTATAATGCTATATCACCCCATATTAGGTGCTTTTCTGTATTATTATACCATTATTTGTACTGCTGACTATCATTTAGTAGTGGATTAGAATTACTATTGTTTTAATTTTGTATAAGAACAACCCGTTAAAAATTTTGCCCTGAATAGTTTAAGAGGACTCCTTAAAATGCATTATTTGTCACGGTTTCCCCACCGTGGAACTCCTGTGTTGGCAGCGCATGCCGGTTGCCATGACAACGGCCGCCACTAGCCATGTGTGCATGTTTGTATCTGTCTAGTCTCTTAGACTCTTAGAGGAGACGTTAAATTTAAATGTCTCCTCATTAGTGTCTGTATAAGTATCCCCGTGTTTCAGTCCTTCTTTCTCTTTCGTTGTTCAAATGTTATGTAGTTTGTAGCACCATGTTTGTTTTATGTTGGTTACCTGTTTGATGTTTAGTATAAATAAAGTGATGTTGTTGAGCACATGTGTCCGTATATCCTTTGGCTCGAGGTGACATAATAAAACACCCAAAAGAACTGAATACAGCGAGCCGCTCCCAGTTTCGCTCTGCGGAAGAGGGGAGGATTATCTGCCAGCGGCAGAGCTCTACGCGCTGCTCAAGGCAGGAGACCCAGCGCGGTACAAGTGGCTCCATGAGTGCGAGTGGCAGCAACGGGAGGTCGAGTCCCTCACCGCCACCATTTTGGGGTGACTCTTCAAGCGGCGGCTTGACCCGCCTCCTGCCACACCGCCAGAAAAGTCCCCACTGGACGTGTTATGTGGGATTCTAACGACCGCAGAGGTTGCCCCTGTACTTCCAGTGACCAGTACAGTGGTCGTCCCGGCATCGCCAGCCCGTATCTCAAACCTCACCAGAGAGGAGGAGGAAACCCCCCTAGAAATGTTTTGGGGGGATTTGACGGCCACCCTGGTCATTCCTAACATGCCCCAGTTCCCTGACACCGCAGAGGGAGTTCCCCAGTTCCCTGACACCGCAGAGGGCGTTCCATAGTTCCCAGATGCCGCAGAGGGCGTGCCCCAGTTCCCTGACGCCGCAGAGAGTGTGCTCCTGTTCCCTGACGTCGCAGAGGGTGTTCCCCATTTCCTTGCACCACCAGAGGCCAGCGCCGTGGTCATCCCTGCACCGCCGGAGGCCTGTGCTATGGTTGTCCCTGCACCGCTGGAAGCCGGTGCTGAGACCGCTCTACAGCCCGCGGACGAGGGCATCAATCCGCTGCATGCCTGCGCGGACAAGGTCCCCGCTCTGCAGTCCGTCTTCACGGATGAGGTTGTTGCTCCGCACCCTGAATTCGTGGAGGAAGTCGCTCTGCCTCCACCGCATATTGGCATCTGTACGCCGCTCCCTGGCTTCGCTGGGAACGTCGGGTGGTCCCCAGCACAATGCCGGCCGGCCTCTGTGTGTCAACCCAGACATGAACTTTGAGCCCATGGGCCCAGGACTCTCCTCTTAGATGCTTGTGTTCTTTCACGGTTTACCCGCTCGTGCCGGTTGCCATGGCAACGGCCTCCATTAACTATGTGTGCATGTTTGTATCTGTCTAGTCTCCGCCCTGTCTCACGTTAAGTGTCCTCACCTGTGTCTTGTTTGTCTCCCAATTAGTGTCTGTATAAGTGAAGTGTTTCAATCCTGCTTTGTCTTTCATTGTTCAATGTCATGCCGTTTGTAGCTCCGTGTTTGTTTTATGTTGGTTACCTGTTTGATGATAAGTATAAATAAAGTGATGTTGAGCGGCTACACGCATGTGTCTGTATATCCTTTGGCTCAGCCTGACATTATTATATTGAGGGCTTTAAACCACAGAGGCATGAGTGACACTTCAATCAATAAACAATTTTATATATAAATTATATTAAAGTATCAAAAATTAACAGACCTGACACAGTCAGACCAAAGTAAGGTCAAGGTTTGTTTAGACTCTCCTGTGAAGTTTGTCAAATGTTACTTACGCCCCTCTGGTTCCAAGTAGGAACCTAAACATAAACATAAAACTTCCACCTAAACATAAAATATAATGCCATACCAATAAATTGCACAATAATACCAATAATATATTAAATACAAAAAGTATGCACTCTTTTTTGTTCAGGTAATTCAGTGCCAACGATTCATAGAAATTTTGTCTGAATTCAGAATAAAATAAAAAAAAATTATTTTCATATCTCAGTTTAGTGTGTGCTCAGCAGGAAAAACATTCATGTGAAAATGTCAGCCAGATATTTCCCAGAAAACGTGGTCAAACTCTAATGCCTGCACTACACAAACATTTGATGACTATATAAACACTGAATAAAGCGACTACCCAAAACTCCCGAGTGAAGTTTTCAGGGTGAGAGTTGAAATATAAGACATGACAACATGTTAAACACTTCTAAATGTTGCTCAGTGCCGGCGCATGCCTCTCCTTTCCCCTCCCCGCCCCCCATTGAATCGGCTTCAAAGTTCTCTCTGAAAGCGTTTCTGAGCTCCAGCTCGTCTTCGGAGAGACGTGCTCCCTTTGAACCGGCGGCGAGACAAAAAGAGCTTTCTGAAGAAATAATGGCTGTTTATATGGAGTGCACTGTGAGGAGCTGTCAGATGGGGCCTTTAACTTGATTTGCTGGAGTGTCGGAGAAGCGGGACTTCGGGTAGGTGAATCATGGATTGTCAGAAATCAATTCTCAGGACGGCTCTCGCGGGAGAACCAGGGCCATCAGCGACGGTATAAATGAATAAACCAGAGCCTCAGAAAAAACATAATCTGCAATGTAATGTGCTGCCTGTATTCAATAATGTAATTTTGACATAAAGGGCAGGCGTATGGTCAATAAGAAATCCCTTGAGACCTCAAGATTCTTGCCTTTCTTTACTTTTGCTGTCTTGGTTATTCTCTCGTGGCTCAGTTTTTTAAAATCAGACGTATTGAACCCTGAAGACACAGAGGAGCAGCCATGCTTGAAACCTTTCTAAGATGCCCGGATGCGTTAGGCGTTTGTCATTCAGCACCTCATCTCCCCTGCTTTACATTTGCACGCGGCCTCATTAGGGCTCCCACAGCGGCATTCAGAGCCGCTGATGAATTTGTTTTGCCTCCGACCGGATGCTGAGGTATTACCAAGCTGATGTCATCTACGGCTTTCAGATGCTAAACGCTTCACACAACGCTATCATATTGAGCAAGATTTTTGACGGCGCTCTCATGGGAGTTTCTTTTTATTGTCCTTTTTCTCGACACTCCATATAGGTGTAATAGTTACTTCAGACTGTGCTCCAGATTTAGTGCACGATTGTTTCCTTCTGCATGTTTATTATAAAGATGTGCATTTTTTTTCTTCCTATATGCAGTAGCACATAGGCACGATTGCTTCCCACACGTTTTATTTCTGCTAGAGCATTTTGGCAGGAAGAGATTGTAGGCTTTGTCATTTCAGTTCCCCAGGACATCTCGGCTATAACTGTTATTGTCGCTGAGGTAATATAAGTTATTAATCTCTAATGACATTCCATCTGATATGCCACCAAAATCAAATTGCTCCGGTGCGTTATTTACCCGTTGAGCGGCGAGACCGCGTTGAACACCATCTTATCGCCAATCCTCTGCTAGTGGAGTGTCTACGCCTTCATTTGCTTATTTAAATTGAGCTGTATTCTACCTCCTCGCTGATCAAATATTTGACTAAAATTGTCCCCTCCAGCGGTCATAAACAAATACACGGTGCATTCTCGGCTCTCACAGCTAAAGCCTCCCTTGTTTTGTCTGCAAGGGAACAAGAAAAGGGCTTAAAATATCCAAGCGCTGTCTGATTTTTTTTTTTTAGGTCCATTCTCTGACGATCAGTTCAGTTTCCGACTACTGCTGTTGTCAATCGAACATTCAACAAGATAATATGACGCCTGTAACTATGCCGCTGCATAATTATCCAGGCAGAGGTATTCTCACACGCTTCAGGAATGCTGACACAAGCTGATATTGAGGTCAGGGCTGACATATCAACTCCGCTCCTCTTAACCATCTCTACATTAAGGTGAAGGACATTTCAGCACCGTGGACAGCAACACAAGGACTGTATGACCAAAATCCTGCTGTCCGGATATAATCTGTTCGGGAAAACTGTATTTAAAGCTAGTTTTTGAGAAAAAAAGGAGTCTATTTTACATTATTTTATAATTATAATGCATTTCAAGCCCATCTGGACTCACCTACACAACAAATATCACTAAAAATACAATTTAAAAGAAAACCTAAATAACAATTAAATCTCAAGTATCAATAATATTAGTACTACTACTACTAATATTATTAATAATAATAATAATAACGTTCATCATCTCCGCGAGAGTGCTTTTCTTTCTTCTCAATGCCTTACACCAATTTTTGCAGGATTTTTTCCATTTCCATTTTGCAGAATTGCTGTTATTTATCTCAATGAAAATTCACAAAATGAAAGCAATGAAACAGAGGTAGTTCAGTCAACCACCAAGATGTATTTTGTCTTTCAATTCATCTAATTCTCCTCTGGAATGATACAGGTAGTGTGTGTTTTGGCAAATTTACTAACAGGAAATCAGTATTTAAAACCAAAAATCGTTGTAGTAGGAGTCTGAATATATGCAATTCAATTCAACTTTGCATTATACGTAGAAACAAAAGATACAATTAGTAAAATGAAAGAAAATCGATTTTCTCGAACATCAAATCAGCCACCAATCTGTTACTGTGAGTAACAAAGAAGATGCTTGATTTCATAGAAGTACTGACGATGCCAACAATATTTTCAAAAAAGCATAACATGACATATTTTAGCACCAAGGCATGTAACACAAACTGTGCGGTGCGTTATATTAGCACTGATTGGATCTTTTTTTAGTCCCTTTCCTGTTTCCTCACAGACAAATCTCAGACAAAACTGTGAGAATGGAAAATGCATCATGTGGTTGTTTGACACTGGAGTGGACAATCTGATTGATTTTTAAGAGGATGTAGACCACGACTTAATTTAAAGAAGCAAGAGAAGTAAACACTACCAAAGAAGCAGAGCCTGAAGACAAACAGTGGTACTTTAGTTCAGAATCATGGACAACGACGGAAAAAGGAACCATGACACAACGAGAAACTGTGATATGTTTCAGGCCCATGAATAGCGTCTGTTCAGAGTGAAAACGTAGATGGGATGTTTGAATGTACTGCAAGAATGGAGCAAAATGGCCATAGGTTAAGGCTTTGAACAGAAAGCACCTGCAGCCAGCCAGCCTCTAAAGCAGTTCATGACTCTTTTTTACTCTCTGTTCCACTGTTGGGAGCCAGGAGAGATAAAGAGAGTGGTGAGGTGACCGTCTGGCTCATCTTCCGAATTACTCGCTTCCAACTACACTGACTCATTTCTGTATACTGCTGTATCGAGCTGCTGGATACCATGGCCTAATATCCTCTGCGTATAGCAGCAGAAATTCAGCTTTACAAGGGGGTCTGTGCAGTGGATGATCACCAGACTTCACTTCTTGCTCCAGTGTGGCCCAAGGGGATGTAGACACTTACTGAAATAGAGAGAGAAAGAAAGAGAGAAAGCCATGCCATAAATGCCAGGGCTTCCCACTGGGATGAGAGATTAGTGGACTCCCTACCAGGTGGGTCTGGCTGTGCTGAACACTCTCACTTTCTTCATACCTTTTCCTCGACTACTTCCTGATTAGTAGGTGTCACAAATGGGGATTTCTCTCAGGTAGAAAATGCCAGTGGAAATTGGTATAGCCTTCATGTATAGCACCACTCAGATCAATGAAGAAATAAAAACTTAGCATGGACAAATGGACAATATGTCTTTGTGTGTGCTGTGCATGATGAGAGTATGCCCAGTGTTTTGGTGCCTTTAATGAA
This sequence comes from Olivaichthys viedmensis, assembly GCA_028565825.1. Lineage (NCBI taxonomy): Eukaryota > Metazoa > Chordata > Actinopteri > Siluriformes > Diplomystidae > Olivaichthys > Olivaichthys viedmensis. The sequence continues at coordinate 817,409 of JAOUQW010000034.1, forward strand.
AATCAGTGTGCAACAGAGCATGAGAGAAATCTCTTTAGCAGCTGGAAACTGAGATAAGTGGCGCTAGCTCAAAGACAATAGCCTAAAGTAAATGGATGTAGTCATTTCCTTCCCGCCCATTTCCTTTGTTAAAGTGTCTAGGCTGTACTAGATTTCTTCTGAGCTGCATTATACACTTGAGGTTTAGCATTGATTTAAGTCTTCTCTCCAGAAAACGACTTCTGTAATGAATCCTCAGTGGGCACCAGTGAGGTATAAACCTTTACAATCTGTGCTTGGATTAACATCATTGCCTTATCCAACCTCGGCATCACAGGAAGTGCTCTCAGATGGTTCAAGTCCCACCTCTCAGAAACATCATACAGGGTTTCATGGTGGAGTGAGGAGTGCAAGGTGGATCAAGTAACTACTGGCATAACTCAAGGATCTGTGCTAGACCCTTACCTGTTCTCATTCTACATGATCTCATTGTGAACAGCCATCCAATATCACATGTTCTCGTACTATTGCTATGCTGATTTTCCCTGAGGCAGCCAGACTACTCAACACACTGCTGGCCTCAAACACCCACCTGGTCTGATCAAGACCCCTTACCAACGCACACATTAGATAGTCACACACACCTCCTGACTGTCACTGCACTCCTGCACTTTATTGGAGCTTTTTCTCAAATGATACAGCGTGCACAAAACATAACATAGAACATCGGACGACCATGGAAAACAAATACACACATTAATAGGGCACAGACGAGAAACAGCTGGGGACAATGAAGCACGAGACAAAGGTCGTGACTTTGACGGACATAAACACAAGCACACACGTTGCGCGTGGCAGGCGTAGCTACCAGCACGTGCAGTCCCGCGCACCGCAGCGCCCACACCGGCAGTCCAGGGGGGCCCCGGGCCCGTGGGCCCAATGTCCATGTCCGGGTGGCGGCACCGACCGACCACCCGCAGCGCAGCCAGGGAGCGGAGCGATGACGTGCCCCGCCGAGGCAGGACGCAACCCGTCGTCATCCCCAAAGCCCGGCGGTGGAGTGCTGAAGTCCTCCCCAGGATGGGGAGGCGGAGGGATGTCATTGTCCCCAAAGCATGGGGGGGCGGAGCGATGACGTCCTCGCTGGAGGCAAAGCGACATCACAGTCCCCAAAGCCCGGGGGCAGAGCAATGATGTCCTCCGCCATGTCAGGGGGCAGTGAAGAACACTGCACCGGCCCCCGGCGGTGCTCCCCCCGAGATGGTGAGCTTCTGGAGGAGCTCCGCAAGCCGGTCCAGCGTTGCGTCGGACTCCCGGGAGCCGCCCTCCACAGCGTCAGGAAACTTGGCCATGCCTCCCGCGGCGTCAGGGAATTCGGCCACATCTCCAGCACCATCAGGGGCGGCCTCGGTGGCCGTCATCACCCCCCAAAAAACTTCCTGGAGGTTTTTCTCCTCCATTCCTGGGAGGCTGGTGCAGAGCTCAGCACAGAGCAGCTTCCGTAGCTGTCTCGGAGGCGCGACGGGGGGAACGCGGTGCGGTTGCAGGGCAAACGACGCTAAGAGGGTGGCCAGGATGGCGAGCCGGGCCTACCGCTCCTCGCTCTCCCGGCATATCTCGGCGAAGTCCGC
>JAOUQW010000034.1:835826-848850 GCA_028565825.1 Olivaichthys viedmensis
TTGCGCTGCTGCCACACGATTGGCTGATTAGATAATTACATGAATGAGAAGGTGTACATGTTCCTAATAAAGTGCTCAGTGAGTGTATATATATATATATATATATATATTATAAATGCTGTTCTGAAGAAGTGCATCAAGTTTCATTTCTACGTTTTTTTTGGAGGTGTTAAAAACTGACTGACCAGTTAAAAAACAGCTCATGCATTGGCCCTGCTCTCTGGGTGGGAACGATGGCATTACATTCTCTCCCCTGTCAATCAGAACGACACTAGCCAATTGTGGGTGTCGGTGATCTCATTTATACAGAATAGGGCAGTTAGTGCTTTCCTCCTGTGACATTGCATGAGCAGCAGTTCAAAAAGATGTGGTAGTTGCCATCATGTGTCTCAGAGGAAGCACATGATAGCTCTTACCCTTCCCGTTTGGTAGCTGTAATGAGGAAGGGGAGAATTAGCTAGTTATTGGGAGAAAATGGGGTAAAAAATCATAATCACATGATCTTCAGTTAACTACAGTGCCTAAAGCTTCATTGTAGTTTGTGCATTGTTGTCTATTGTAAGGTGCCAATATTTTTTAGCACAAATTCAGTTTGCTGTATTGACACACAAATAATGTCTGAAACTGGTTGAGTGTAAGCTCTTGAATGAGCCGATGGTATTCACCACACTGTTTGCGCTTCCTCTGAGTTTCTAACATTAAAACATTAAAGTCGCCTTTGGAATGGCTGTTCGCCATTTTCAGGAATCTGTGAGGTGAAATTATTTTTCTTTTACCAGAAAAAGGGGGGCTTTTTCTTTTTTTCAGATGACAGCCCTCATTGAACACCAAATCATATGGGTTTTTTTGCCATCCATTAAAAAAATAAAACGCATCTATTTTGGTGTGCAAAGGCCTTAATGATTACAGCAGGTTCACCAACATTGGAGCTTCAGGTATAAACTGTAATAAATCAATAATGACCCATGTCCTCCTCCAAAGGTGGGATGTAAATCGATTTAAAAAATACTGTTAAATCAAGTTTCTTATTTAAATCCACAGGGGTCAATGCTTGGAGCCTCTGGATCCAAAACACTTTCCAGTTTAATAATTTATTGTTAATGCTCTTCAATCCAAAGGCTTTAAATATTGACTGATACTGTGGTTCATGTCATAAAACTGCCTTGCAATGGGAGAACCTACAGTATATCCTGATGCTATATGGCAGTTGTATGTTCATTAATTCCATGCAGGGATTTCCTAATACAACCCAACATACTGTACACATTATGTAGGACTTAATTTCATTAAAAAATTATTTTTGTTTGTGGGCATGAGAGAAGCCTTTACTGTAATCTATAACAATGAACAAAACTTCACCATGTAGCTGGACGTTGCAATGTTATGGTGGTGGCCATCTTGGACAACCGGAATAATTTTTTTCCTCAACACAGTTTGGTATGACTCCGCCTCCCCGGGTTTGAAGGCAGTGTTGTAGCTGAGAGCTGTGATGCAGATGATCATGAATTTCACAAAATTCTTTATTTAAAAATACGATTATGGAGCTTAATCGATGTCCTTTAAATCACGAATATGAATATTTGGCAATGTATTTACAGTTGAGGGCAGAAGTTTGCATCCCCCTTTTTTTATAATAGAAAAAAGCTAAGTTTATGTCTATTTTACAATTTATCTATAAGAAAATAGAATTGCACAATGTTAAAAATTAAATGTGGGTGTGTCCTGCAACAATCCAAAACAAGGCAAAATCACTTTTTTCACTATTAATATCATAACATCCACTTATTGACCATTTTTGAGACTTGTGATAATGAAGGGACATCTGTGAAACGTAACACACTAAATGTCTTGTTGGTGGAAATTAAATTTATTTTCCTTTTTATCCTAAGGGTGTGCAAACTTTTGCACTCGACTGTATTTAAAAGATTTTGGGTGAAACAGACTTCCATTTCTTTGTTAGCTACATTAGCCTCGTAGCTCCAGTGGAAAACTAAAGAATCAAACCTCAGACACCAAACATGTCCTGGCTGATCGATTATATTTGGGGAACTGGGGTACACTGTGGACATTTCATTTTTCTTCAAACTATTGCCATAAGCCTGTTGTTTCTCTGATGAATTAACAAAATAATTATGGTGCACAGCTTTAATTTAGCACTCGGTAATGTCTTGTCTGGTCTGTGCACCTGTCCATGAGACTCTTTTGTTCAGACGTGGGAGAAAAGCTTTTTTTCTTTTTATTTTTTATTTCATGCACCACAATGGAATACACAAAACAAACACAGCTGGGCAAATCCTACACTTACCTGAAATGAAAGAAAAAATAAGCAAAAACAACCCACAACGGAAACAATCCTAACTTTTTAATTATTGCCTGGAGAGAATATTACACCATCGGTGAGTTCCACTTTTTCCGTGCTTGAAGGCTCAGTCACTTTCTTCATGAATCATGAACTGCTCTACCATAGGCTCCCTACGGTTCATGGCTTCATGCCCACCTTCCACCCATGCTCCTTCTCTCCTACCTGCCAGGCGGTAATAGAGTTCACGACCCTCCAGGTCTCCTTCAAAAAAAAATAAAAGAGCCAAAAACCTGGGAACTTAAGAAGATTAACCCGGACAAACTCTGCGAGAAAATGATGGCGCTCATATTTCCTTTATTAAGCAGCTTGGTTCTGTGAGATCAGGAAACTGTGTGAAAAAGGCTTTTTTTTCTTTTTGTAGGATTATACGTTTGACCTTCTGTCATTTCCCAGCTCGTTTGCCCACAGATTGTCCTGCAAAGTGCCAATGTTTGCCATTACCGGGATGCTATTTTAAATGTTATAAAAGCCAGTTTGGGGGGTAAAAAGCCATGGCTATGGTTACAACAAGAAGCCCTGCGATCAATCAAAGGCCATTTTTCCGTCCTCGGCTCCATCTCAGCCTGGGGTTGTCGAAACATATAGAAAAACCGCATATTGGGTAACACAGGCCCATTTAGAAAGCAATTTAAGGCACTCCGCAAAACCACCGCTGCTAGTGAAGAAGTCTAGCCTCTTAATTATCCGTATCAGTGTTTCAGGAGAAAGCCAAGTATTACTCTCTCTCTGTTTCCCCGCTGTCACCCGCCGGCTCGTGTCCCAGACTTTTAAATATCTCCCTTCGAACAGAGTAAGGTTTCCAATGAGTGCAGCTTTCGAGTGAAGTTTCTGATGTCTCCTGTCATTCCCGGCCATTTTTAGTGCCACCGAGATATACTACTTAAACTTTATTATGATCTGTGTTGATGCAAATTCAAAAAAAAAATTTGAGAACGAGTGATGAAATCAGAGTGAAATGTACACCTACAGCGTGTCTAAATTTTCCACAACACTTGATTTTGTCGTTGTTGTCGTTGTTTCTGTTGCGTGGCTAACTGCCCTGCTTACAGCACATTTCTCTAATCTAATGGCCTTTTTTTCCTCCTCCCCTGCTCCTTTCCCTTCTGGCCTATTATTTCCACATGTCAATTTACTCTCAAAACATGCGCTATTACACTTTCCCTCTTTCTCCAAGCGACGCTCCGGAGAAGGCAGCCACCTAGCAGGGAGCAACGATTCCAATCTGCTTAACTCCTACCAACGAATTTAATTTTAATTAAACCGTTAATGAGCCATGGGATTAATGCCAATAGCTTTTTAAAGCAAACATCTATAAATTATTAAGGCTCCATTTGAAAAAGGGAGGGAGGGAGGAAAGTGAGTCTGCAGGCTTGGGAGCCAGGGAGCCCCCTCCCCCTTTTTTTGAACCCGGACCCATGTGTACCATAAATATACATTTCATAAATATGTCATTATTCTTTACTGAACTATATCAAGCCACTTGGCCACCACTCTGCTGCGGTTGCCTGTAAATATTAATATTAAGTGTCTCTAATACCTGTGTAGTTACAGATAAACTATATAAGGGCAGTGGTGGCTCAGTGGTTAGGGCACTGGGCTACTGATCATAAGGTTGTGGGTTCAAGCCTTAGCAATGCCAAACTGCCACATTTGGGGCCCTTGAACAAGGCCCTTAACTCTCCCTGCTCCAGGGGTGTTGTATCATGTCTGACCTCAGCTTACAGATATGCGAAGAATGAATTTCACTGTACTGTACTTGTATATGTGACAATAAATAGCATCCCATTCTATATAAGGAACTAAAATGAAGCTACTGAGGATTAATGCACTGTGGTGAACCTGAAATTGAGTAGCCCGTTGTTTGGCGATCTGCTCTGTCTTTCGTCCCCCAGACCTGCTTTGGTCTTTGACTTTGCGTACACATGATGAAGGTCGACTGCGGAAAGAAATCACGGCGCTGGGGGTCTTCATGGAGCAGAGCTGGCACAGCATGATCTATCAAACAAAACCCCACCGTCCTTTCCATTTCTCCATCTCACCATTTCTCTGCCCTCCATGTTAGAAATAAAATGCAGAATAAACTGTTATGAGCATGTTATAGTGCATTCATAAGGAATTATACACATTGATACAATTGTTCATGAAAATGCATTACACTTTATAGCAATGTTCATTATGCATAATCATGTGAATGAATTGTTATGAATTATTTGTTGACATTATAAGTAGTATAAGTAGCATTATAAGTAGTGTTCATAACACATTATATCGCCAGTGCAATATGAGTAGTTACAGACACACTGAGACCTGCCCTGATGTGATATTATAACCTAATAATTATATAACTAATAACTTAGAAGTTGTATCTGGGATCTAAGATTGTCATATGCTGTTTAGCATATAGCAAAATCGTCTTTTGTAGGCCATAGTCCAGCTACCACAGGACACTTAAAACTTTATCTTCTGTCCTGCAAAGAAAAATGCACTTTAAAAGGACTTCGCCCCAAGCGTGTTAAACTCTCCATTTAGAAATTGTTTATCTCCCACAATAATCCAGATATCTGTTCGGCAAACTAGGAAGAAACAAATAATCGACTTCAGATTCCTAAAATGAGAACTGACTCTTAAACACACATTTATTGTGAATATTGTTTATTCAACTTCAGTAAGCGCTGTATCCTGATCAGGGTCCCAGAAACACAGGGCGCAAGGGCAAGAATATACCCTTGATGGGATGCCAGTCTATGGCAGAGCAACACACACACGTTCACACCAAGAGGCAATTTACATTATCCAATCCACCTACGGGCACATTTTTGGGAGGAAACTGGACTACCTGGAGGAAACCCATGTGGACACAAGAGCTCTGTCCGAAACTATTCCCTATTCATTATATAGTGCACTATTTTCGGGATCTGCTATTTTGTAGTGGTGTCTGAAAACACAGTGTAGAAAATCAAGAGCACTGTTTCACAATAGGTAGTGTACCCTAGCAGTCACGGAATACCCATAATGCACTGCATGGTTTGGTATGATTCACATGCACCTTCACTGAGGAATACAGCAAGCTCAGGTGACAACGTCATCTTTAAACTTCTCACAAATGAAAGGAGCGAATTAATTGTTTTAAAATGTAATTTCTATAGTCACATGTGTTCATTTTATAGTTTGGCTCTGTTACTTTATTGTCCTTAGGGAGTTTGCTAACATTATGCGGAATTTGACTGAATATCGCAGAGTGATGAGCAAAAACCCATGTAATGTAGTGTACAAAATCATTTACTTCTACCATGAATTCTGCTCCCTATAATAGTGTTCTATGTAGTGCTCCTGATTTTCCAAATGTAGGGAACATAGTGAGTAGGGGACCATTCTGAACACAGCAAAGGAAAACATGCAAACCTCCGCACAGACAGTAACCTGAGCTCAGGACTGAACCCTGTGTATTACTGCGTCTTTATTCGATGTGATTTTAATATCTTTCTCCTGTTGTGTTCTATCCCTTTTAATTAATGAACATTGTAAAAAGCTCACGTTTCAGGTTTGTGTGAAAAAGTTAAAGCCAAGGTGTGACATATAAGACGTAAATTACTCCATTAATTTAAGGTACAGATTCAACCTTTTGTTACAGGTAGTAAAGTATTTTATTACAACATCATGATTAATGCAGGTGGTTTATTATGAACCCACTAGGTTATATTGCATTTTTTAATTACCCTGCTCCTCATTTCACACACGCCGCCTGTCTTCACTGGAAAGAAAACATAAATTCTCAATCTTAAAACGCGTCATTGGGATGTTGGGCTTCATATTCGTTACAGTCAGGCAGCTGTCATACGCTGCTTCATGCCTTAAATCCAACTTAAGGAATCATCCTCATAATGAGTCGCCCCCCTAATCACCCAGGCTGTCACAGAAAGCCAGTCCCATAATGCAATTGTAAAACCAGCTGTATGAGTATATTTATCATCACCAAAAAGCTTGATTGGTCAGATAACACCACGATTGTGGAGCGAGCACACTACAGTGCACATGGATCAGTATGAAATAATTCACCGTTTGACTTGATGGTGACTAATGTTCTGTACCTGTATACCCCCTTTTTATTCTAAGATTTTCACTTTTGTTCCAGATTAATTTTCACTTACAGAAAGGAAAATCAATTCTCAATCTATTTAATATGACATGTTCAACGGATGCGGACCCCCCGCCACCCACCTGTGGGTAATTTATGCCGTGATTTTTGCACGGAGCACTATCGTATTACAAAGAGAATTGAATCCATGGTCCCCGCGGCTTTTGCTAAATTTACCTTAAACTAAATCAACTAAACCTCCCGATCCTCGGCAGACAAGGCAGGGTTCCGGCCTCAGCTGCAGAAGCCAGAAAACAAAAATCACTCCTTTTTCTTAGTTTTATTTATCCATTATATGCATTTACCCCTTTGAAGGTCAAGGCTTTAAGATCCATTATGGTATGTGGGGTGAAACCTGAAAGCATCTCTAAAAACATGAAAGCATGAAAAGAAGGAGAAAAGTAAACACCTTTCTTTTTCCAGTGGAAAACCGATCCTAAAACAAGCACTAAATTTGACTGGAATGTTTCTCCTTTTAATGGATGAAACTTTTACTATTTTCTCTGGCTGTGTCTTTTCCTCACACTTCTTTTTGCTGGTCTAAATGATTTACCTACGCCAAGCCCATTCCTGCCTGTTCGCCCTCCTGAAATACGGTCTGACTTTGACGGAGAGCTTCTTGTGTGTCTGCGTGGTGAAGTGTCAACCGCCCCGATGCTGCCGTCTTGTGAGTCGACCCCCTTTTGCGATAAATAAATAAAACAAAACCAGCAGAGAGGGATAAATACGTCATCCAAATGGAAGCTGACGGCTCAAGCTCGGGGATGTAGATGAAGCTCTTTGTTGTCGTTCTTTTTGCTGACTGATGCAAGTAGACAAGAATCACACACTGTGTTGAACGAGTGTCACTCAGTCCATCGTGCATCTAAGAGCATCTCGAGGGACACTAGAGTCTCCGTTAAGTGGCGTTGGGAGAAAAAAAAAGACAACGAATCAGTCAGGCGTGTCAGAGAATTCTCATCCCGGCAAGGTGAAAGGTTTAGGAAGCGGAGATGGACTCTTTAAAAAATAATGGTGCATTCTTTGCACCATTATTTTAAATATGGCATCATATGCACTTCCTGTCACCATTTTTGCATGGAGTGAAGTGATTCTTCATGCAAATTATGTTCCATTACTGATCTGATAGCATTGCATAACCTTTACAGTGGAAAATGGAACTGATCTAATTCTAAGGCATATACAGTCAAATGTGGGTCCACTACCAGGAATTATCTTTATTTCATCAGTTATGAAAAGCTAAACAGGTGTTCATCATTCCTCACCAATAGAAGTCCAAAACAGTGTTTTAGTATTGACCGAATTCAACTAAACAATTTAAAATGGATTTGTCTCAGAAAGGAAATTGTTGAATTGGTTTTCTAATTAAGGACGAAATACGTGTTCCAGTTCGTGGAAGTGGACCCAGACCTTTGGATCCTACTGTATACTTCTATGCTTTGACCCACCACTTTTACAAACCAGAAAAATATGAGTGGCATTGCGTTACATAGACGATTTACTCTGAATTCCCCTGTTGAAAATAGAGGCCTCGAGCAGACCACTGTAATCTCGTCCACTGCTGTCAATCTGCTTTGTCATGCAGTGACATTACAATACGCTTTTCTCGACATGGACCGGTGTCTTGAGACTGGCTGGTAATGGCCTTGTAAATCAGACATCAACTTTTACAATGCCTCAGCTGATAAACAGGATCCCAAATGGCACAGCCAAAGCAATCTGTGGAAAGGCCGTTGGTCTATTTGACAGAGTTGGAGGTTCCAAAGAATAAATAATAGTTATCTGAAAATAAAAGTTTTATGAAGAGTGGTGCCTAACAAGTTGCAGTCGAGAGATTTAAATTTGTGGGTTTGTGTTGGGGTTGACTTGGTAAAGATAATTTAATGATGACTCACAAGGATGGAAGCTCAAGACTCTAAATGCAAAGAGTGCAACAACCAGAGACTAGACGAACCAGAAGGAGGGGTAGAGGCCTAGGAAGTGTCAAATCCACTGTCCTGGATAAGGTAAGCAATGACCCCCAGGAATGAACTACTAAGAGAATGCCTCAAACTGATGGGGGATCTGGATAGCATGGAATCCAAAGGCGAACCATGGCAGAATTAGTCCATCCATAGAAGGTACTGCCAACAGATCACCAGAAAATGCAGGATTGAAGGACAGCACAGAGACACTAATCATGGCAGCCCAAGAGCCAAGCACCTAGCTCTAGATCAACCCAATAATAACAAGATGCAATGAATCTACTGACACAATATAGCACCTAGTAACAGGGCACAAGATGTAGACAGGAACAGCATACACTGACTGGCACAATCAAGAAGCAGGGATAATATAGAGGAACATCGGCAAGGAATACGGGTTGGAGAAGTCCAAATGGAAGGAACCACAGAGGGGGGTGGAAAACAACAAAGTCGAGATCCTGTGGTACCTTCAGGTATCCATACAGGTAAAAAAGTACCAACATTGTAATAACCCTCTCAGAAAAAATGTTACTAAATTGTACAGTGGTGGCTCTGTGGGTAAGGCTCTGGGCTACTCATCAGAAGATTGGGAAATCCCAGCACCACCAAGCTGCCATTGTTGGGCCCTTAAGCAAGGCCCTTAACCTTCAACTGCTCAGCTCAATTGTAAGTTGCTTAGAAGAAAAGTGTGCCAAATGAATAAATGTAAATGTACCTTTCAGGGTACAAACACTTGTCACTGGGGAGGTACCCTCAAGGGAATGTCTTTTGTACCTTTAGTTACTTAAGAGTTGCAATGTAGTGTATCTTTAAAACTTGCTTAAACAACATAATTGGACCTTAAGGACCACTGTTAAACCTTTGAGGGTATTATTAGGTACCTGTATAGTACTTTCATTAGTGACAGTGAATAGAAATACGGGAAGCTGGAGGGATACAACATTCTAAAAGAGGAACTGGAAAGAATGTGAAAGGTTTAAACCCATGGTGTCACCATTGATGATAGCAGCTAAGCTGGAAGAGTTGCTCCAACGGTTTGACTCCATGACTTGCATGTTTTACTTTGGTAGCAGAGATAATTGTACAGATAGGGACCCTTATTGGGATTTATAATGATTTATTAAGTTATGTAGAAATATAGTACTGGTCTATCAGTTGGGTAATAACTAGAGAGAATGCAGAATGTTTAAACCAAGATGGTATCATTGGTGGTCGGAGCATTTGGGACTGTAGAGCTGAAAGAGTGGCTCCAGCATATTCCAGGAATGACAACATCGAGATCAGTCTAGAAGAGTGCATTCGGAGGAACAGGAAAAATTCTGCACCTTGCAACCGCCAATATTCAAGACTTATTTAGAACTTAAAACAGTTCCCAATAAGTCAAAATCTTAAAACAGATTTTGACTTATTGGGATTTATCACTCATGTTCTATGTAACATCGAATAATATTTTAAAAAGTCACATAGAAAGACAGTACTGGTCTAACAGTTGTGTAATAACTGCTCCACTCTTTACAGTTGAAAGGGCCTCCTTAGTGATTCTGCAGTGTCCTCTCCTCAGTCACCTTTAAAACACCTGCTGTCTGTAAGGGTGGAGAACGTTAGCTGTAATTATGCTGAGTGTACCTCTCCATGCCCACATGCTGTTCACTGCCTTTTACCCGTCTTCCTCCGGATGACATTGGATAAACACGTCCTCGCCTGTGATGTTGACACGATTAACTTTCACCCGCTGAGCCTGCTGTGTCACAGAACGCTTTAATCATCCGTCCATCCCTCCATCCTTCCCTCCTTCTCTCCGTTCCTGTCACCGCTCTGGGCCTCTCTGGAGGTCACGTCTCCAGAAATTAGCAGCCGCTGGATCAGGAGGGCAGAGGAACTGCCAATTACCCAAACGTAGCCCACATCACCCGTAGTGCATTTCTCACACCCAATGGTGATGAACAAAGGCGAGAAATTAAACAATGCCTTCAGAGAAATTACTCAGGCAAAGTAATGCCAACAAACAATCCTCGGAAAATAATACATTTATGCTGCCTAGCATTGATAGTGGTGAAGGATGAAAAAAGGCACTGATTTTCAATGGCGAAGGCGGAACAAATGAAGGTGTTCCAGCTGATTCTTCTTTAGTATTCTTTCTGGATTCTAAATTCTGACCCATGGTCGTTAGTTTATTTTGCTTGTTCGTACCACTGTATGTGCATTCCGAAGAAATGCTAAAGCAGAGACCGATTGGTTAGCATGTATGTATGTGCATTCCTAAGGAATGCTAAAAGCTGAAGGAGACTGGACATTAGTTTATTTTGGTTTTAGATATGAGTACCATTGTATGTTCTCTCTGGTGTATGCCTGTGGATTCTTTTTCCTCATCTGCTCCAGCACCGATTAGCAAATGGAACGCTGATGGATCGGTTGCAGCCATAAGCATTAAAATATTTAAAGAGCGTAAGATTAGCACCAAGGGGCTGGGGCTGCTCTCGCCATTTTTCTGCCTATCTTCATATCAGACCAACCTCCCTCTTTCCTCAGCTAGTTGTGTTTGTGTTTTTTAAGAAAAAAAAAGGTTCCTTCTTAAGGAATGACTTCTTTGTTTTGTTCCTTTTGAGTGTAGTCCACATGTGATCTCTGTAAACACACCATTAGCGGCTAAACAACATGTTTTGTTCCTCTTTAGGATTTGCTAGTTAGGCTTATTCATTTGTCGATCGTTTTCCTGATAAATCAGTTAGAGTTGAATTAGACATATTTTCGACAGTTATTTGGCTTGGCTTCCTTCCACTTAATACTCCAAAGATGGAAGTAAACGACACCCATTAAAGCATATGTGGGTTCTGTGTTTAGCCTGCCACTTGGTTTTGGCTACTTCTTCTCACATACCATCTCATTTTACACCTTGGATTTTGTGAGCTCGTAACTCGAATTTGCAGCAAGGAGCAAATCTGAGAGGAGGAAGGGAAAAGGGAGATAAAAGGAGGCGTATTTTTATCCTCCTACAGCCTCTTCCTCTTCTTCTCCCTCTTCTCCTTGGCTGCACGCTACGCTGCTGCACTCCGATTTATTGTGCCGAAGTAATTACTCCTGAGTAGAAGCTCATCAAGTGGAGAATTTCAAATGATTTCCCCATATTTGGGCCGAGTGAACCATGGAATATAGAAAATGATGAATTAGAAACGTATTTACCGCGGGCCGGATGAGGAAGGTTAAAGCAATTAGACTGAATGGTTTCGCCTGGGAGTCCGAGACTCACTCAGTAGGAGAGTCTTTGCTTCTGACTCACACCCTCATAATGTTTAACCCTCTTGTTCTGTGCACTATTTAGCAATGGACCCAGGCCACGTCTTTAGATTTCATAGCAATTTTAAAAAAATAACCAATACAACTTATCTTCGTAAGTCTCTAGCAATATTAACAGCATTGATGGAAATGAAGCCCCAAAAGCAGGTTTGTGAGCTAAATATCTCTTTAATATAATTAGTTATTTATTTTTCAGTATTGTTCCACTTTTAGTAAATTAAGAATGGGTCATTTTTAAACCGAACAGCACATAAGCACAAAACACATTAAAGGCCTTTAGGGATGTAACAATATATACCAGCTTCCGCTAAACAACATTAACGACGTTTCATTCCCATAAAGTTGAGGGATATTTAATTTTACAAACATTGCAGGCAAAATTAAATGCCTAGTAAATTATATTTATTGTGTTTCCCATGTTGCAATAAAAAGCTAGCGGCTCGTCCTCTTGTGTTAATTGCAGTTGCGTTTTTTTGTTTTTTTTGCTATTATGCAGATTTAAGCACACATTAATGGGAGTGTATATATCACATTAAACATGTGCACACGGCCACGCTATATTTTACTGGTTCTAAAGCAGTGTCCCCCCCCCACACACACACTTATCTTCAAAAATTCTGAAAGAGACCAGGTGTATACCAGGAAAGTATATTAAACCTGTCAATCACAGATGGAAGTCCATTAAAGGTATATGGAATATTTTGAGTATGATTTTTATAAATATGATCCACATGCCGCTCATTTCATTTTGCTCATCAGTTTGTTTTTTATCAAATTCTGTAGGTATTTTATCCTCTATTCTTTAGGTGACGAATAAAATATAAATCGCATATGCTCAGTGATCCCTTTTTTCATGCAATAACACCATGTATGATTGTGTTTGGAGACCATGATGACCTTGTAACATGGACTCTGTGTTACCATTGACAGGTCTCACACAGAATGCATAAGCATGTGTGTGTGTGTGTGTGTGTTTACAGTTTGTCAGCATTAATACAATAACGCAGCAGGAATGATGTAACATGCTCATCAAGAGTTATTATATCATGCCTAGAAGTAAAACAAATATTTTGGAATAAGAATACTTCATATACAGTACTGTGCAAAAGTCAGAGTCCCCCCTTTTGTTTATTCAGTTTATAATCAGATGTTCATTCAGTACTTATTGTTAATGATTTGGTGGTAAACAATAATGATGATGATGTTACAGTACATTAATTTCCATTTTCAGTCAAACAGCCGTGCAGTAACACATTCTTACCTTTTTAA
>JAOUQW010000034.1:860038-872860 GCA_028565825.1 Olivaichthys viedmensis
CGAACAGAAGAGAGATTGATACCACAGTGGATCAAAACAACAGTGAAACATGCTGCTGGATTTTACATGTGCTCAACTCTTTTGGACCGCACTGTACAATTCCACCTTTAGACTGTTGGCCACACCTCCTTCCTGAGTCTGAGTGACGCCAAACTATGTGCTGAGGAAGAAAGTGATTTTCGGCTCCAACTGTTTTTATTTCTGTGCCATCCTTTTGTCCATGTTTATAGATAACAGTTGTGTCATACAGTGTCAAGTGTGTGTGTGTGTGTGTCAGAAAGCACATCAGCAAGTCTGTTAGAGACACTGAACAACTCCACTAAGCCCATCGAGGAGAGGCCCCTGTAGGAGGATTTACACATGCACATTTACTGCACCATGCTAAACTGGAGGTTATAAAGCACCATGCTAAACTGGGGGCTATACGCTTACTGTACTTGCTAGCTACATTAGCCTTGTAGCTCCAGTGATAAACTAAAGACACTAAACAGACTTCACACACTAAACAGGCCGAGCAGCCTCTCTGTCTATCATGTTGGTAAAATATTTTTTACTTTGTTTAACAACATAACATTGAGCAAATCAAAGTGTTGAAACGCTAAAGCATCACGCTAAATAAAAACACAGCACACAGCTCTTAATAATAATATAGTTATATATTTATTCATACATACATATTCATTTATTTCTTTTATTTATAGGGGTTAATCGTAAAAAGTAAAATAAAAATAAAGCAAAAGGGAACAGATTTACAGCAAATGTAATTTCAACAACTACAGTCATACAATCTCCACACACACACAATCCAAATGTGTACTGTACAAGGAGACAAAGACAGAGAGAGAGACATATCTGTGTATAACGGACAGACATGGTTGTGTTGTGTGTGTGTGCAGTATGTTTCTTAAACACACACGTGTCCAATAAAGCCACACTGAAAACTTGTCAGCTCCTGTAGTGATGAACCAGAGTGTGTGTGGATCCAGTTTCTCCTTCATGGGTCCAAAAAGGTTCAGTTAATTTCCTCATCCTGTGCGTTTTCAAAGTTTAGGTCACATCCCACCTCCACATACACACACACATCACCATCCCCCACACACGCACACACTTACGCACACACTCCTTTCCATTTATTAAATCTCTCCTTCTCTGTTATGTATGATGTCACAGATCGGTTTGTCGTCCTGCGATCTGATTGGCTGGCTGTGACACTGTTCACTCCATCCTTGTCACTTCATTGGCTGTGCATGCAGGCCCCACCCACTAAAAGTTCCATGTACCTCCTGCAATACAATCCAGTGCAATTGGCTGGCTGCTTTTGATGCCTGCCTCTTCCTTCCTGGTTGCTCATTGGCTGGCCATGTTCAGGCCACGCCCACGGTATGGATTGTTTTTAAAAAACTAGATTTGTAACATGCAGCTTTTGGCATATTTTACTGCTTTAGAAAAATAGTCAACTTCCTTTTTATGACCAAACCTCAGAGAGAGGGAGAGAGAGAGAGAGAGAGAGAGAGAGAGAGAGAGAGAGAGAGAGAGAGCGCCTGTGTGTGTAAATGTGGGTGAGTGTGTGTAAGTATGTGTGTGTGTGAGTATGTGGGTGTGTGTGTGTGTGTGTGAGTATGTGGGTGAGTGTGTGTAAGTGTGTATGTGTATGTGTATGGGTGTATAGGTGTGTGGGTGTAAAGTGTGTTAGGCAGTGTCACTGTTGTGGCTTTGACCAAATTTTTATTAAACCTTTTGAGGTGGCTTTTTAAAAATCAAACTCCTGCTCATGCCATTTAATTTAAAATATATTATTTCGAAATCATAACTAGCTGCAGTTTGTCCCAGAATAGCTTTTGGAAAACATTGCTAGTTAATTAAAAATAATTAATAAATATGGATTTGGGAGCAATGGCCACCTTTATAATTATAATTTTCAGATGTGGCACACTCCATAGACCTGCTGTCACTGACTCACCAAACTCACTCTCTCACCAACACATGATTGACTCATGACTCACCAACTGATTCACATAAGCTGCCCAACTGATTCATACAAATCGCCCAACTGATTAATATGACTTGCTGACCCATAAGTTACTCATTATTTGCGGACTCACCCGGTAGACTCATGACTCACAGACTGACCTGACTGACTCGCCGACCAACACTTCAACTGACTCCTGAGTCATTTGCCGACCGACTCACCGACTCACTTGCTGACCAACTTATGACTCATTTGCTGATTGACTCATGACTCGCTCGCTGACCAACTTATGGACTCAACTTGTGGACACACTATTCGACCCATCACTCACCCTCAGCCTCACCCCCGGAGCCTCGCCGATTGACGACTCACCTACCTGTCATGTTTAGCTAGTTGAAGAGTCTCCACAAGGGGTGCTGTGCAACACTGGTGCTTAACAGTGACACCGTGTATAAATAATTTTAGGTTTGCAGTGGATTTTAGAAGAAAAAGTGAGAAACCCAACATTTCAAACCGTTTGTAAGGACACACTCATCTACTACAAGACCATCTCTCCCTCTCTATCTATCTGTCTCTCTTCCTTGCTTGCTTTACCAGGTGATCCGCCAGCATGTGCTACTGGGCGATCGGGGTCAAAGGTCATCCAGGGTCGAGAAGGCGGAGTCTGTGACATCATAGCAGAATACAGCAGCGACAAAACCTTTGCCGGCTCCCGCCTACCGAAGGGGGCGGAGTTACGGGTGCAAAGTAGGCGTGGACTTTAATGTTGGGCAAGTGAGTCTAGATGGACAAAATAAAAGGAAAAAAAAACAAGTATTTATTTTACAAAGTAAATCGCATCAATACAGGAGGATAAAAGTAGGACCTTTGGTAGACTGTAATGGCAACGAGTGTCAGTACAGTGTTAAATATATTTTTTATATACTGTATATATGTTTATTGATAACATAAAAACAAAACCAAATGAGATCAAGGTTATTCACTTAATGAGAAAAATTATTTTATTCCCTATTCTTTTCAACTATTGTGTTACAATATGCAAAAAACAAAACTACAGCCTGCAGCCATTTTGAAAGCAAGTTGGCCGGCTATGAACAAGAGTAGTGTGTAGCTGCAGTGATGTAAGGCCCCAGGCAGGGCAGAGGTACATTGCTCTTTCCAAAAAATAAATAAATAAATAAATAAATAAATAAATAAATTATTTAATGATAATAATAATAATTACAGCCATGTGGCTTGGTAAAAGCAAATCTAAAAGCCGATCAGCTCCCGATCCACTTTTCTCTCATCTTCACAGCAAACTATTAATCAGTTTTTTTTAAGGTAGCTTTAAAATTATATGATTATTAGAGGTCTAGAAAAACTTTTAAACACTACAAACTTCACCTTTAATGCTGCTGAGCTTTTGGGTCAAAATGGCAGCAACAAAAATAAATAAAATACAAAGATTTAGAGTGTGTGTGTGTGTGTGTGTGGACTCACTCGCAGCCTCTTGATGCCGGCGCGTGTGATCTGTTGGCAGTCGTACAGCTCGATGCGGTCGAGGCAGTGACAGGTTTTGAGGTGCTCCAGCGAGGCGTCTGTGATCAGCGGGCAGTTATCGAGCTCGACCACCTCCAGTCGGTCATGGGCACATGGACCACTGCCCAGGTGACGAATCCCATCATCTGTGATCAGCTCGCAATGAGACAGACTCTATATATACACACACACACACAGACACACACACACACACACAGGAATGACAGAAAGAAAATAAGTTACAATAACAATGAGTTATCATTCTGACGTTAAAAAAAAAAAAAGTTACGATAAAAATTGATGACAGTGGAAAAATGAGGTACTGTAACGACACAGTGAAAAAATTAGTTACTGTAACGACAAGAAAAATTAGGAGTTACGGTAATTACACAGAGGAAAAATTAGTAACAGTAATAAAAGGAAAAATGAGGAGTTACGGTAATGACAGACAGGTCAGTAGCTACGTTTATTTTCAGCCTGATAATCCAAATGACATTTCCATCCAATCAAAAGAGACAGATAATTAATTTACCAAGGTGGAGCAGGTTCAGAGGATTAAATAACGTCACATTACGTTACTTACCAGAACCTGGAGCCGAGGGCAGTGTATGGACAGCTGGATGAGCGTAGCGTCTGTAATCTACAGGAAAAGCAGTTTAGACAATGAAATAATGTGACAAATAAGGTGCTTAAAATCACTGCCGATTAAGAGCAATGACAGGCACAGAACAAAACCCCAAACCGTTTCCCCCAATTTACATTTTTTGCACCTACAGTCAAGCCGACTGAATATTGACTGTATATTAGCTTTAGCACAGAGCTAAGGAGAGCTTAATTCACCTGTACACACTCCTCCAGATCCATCTTCTCCAGCTCATGACAATTCTGCAGATATGACAAAGAGGAGAAGAGAAGAAAAGGAAGGAGTGGAAGATGGAAAACAAGCTGCAGTGTACTTCAGTTATAAATGTAGAGGCAGTAAAAAGTTTCCAGAAAAACTGATTTTTTTGGATTGTGATGTGTAAATGCTCTGGTACGTTAGAAAGTCTTCAGCGCAGCAGAAAACTATTTTAGCTAACATTAACAATAAATTACATAAAATTGCTGACATTGGTGTCGTGTGTATGTGCGTGTGTGTGTGTGTGCATGCACTGTAACATGTATTGTATGTATTAATGTATTTTAATGACTATATTGATAAATGTTTTAAAATAAAAATTTAAGGTAAAAGATCTTCTTTAGGATCAACTTTAGTTTTTCAAAAATAAAATATCTTGCATTTTAGATATTAGAGAAAACATTAAGAAAAATTAAGCGTATAAAGCATAAATTATCATACTGTGGTCCTAATAGGCTTAAAATGTATTTCTATGCTGAGTTACACTAGTATCTGAGCTTACATTAATAGAATAATAATGTTCCATCTGTGTTTAGCCAGGGTTCAAAATATCTACTTAATAATAATAATTAATTGTCTTAAAATTTTGATCATGTAAATTTGAAGTAACCTTAAAGTATAGGCCTTGTTGAGCTGTAAATGTAGATTACAGTATTTTAGAGTTTTGCTAGCTGAAATGAATAGGCTGAGACAGATGGATACAGTCACAAAACACTATATTAATATCTGCAGGCAGAATCGTGGTCATGGCAGGCAGAGTTCAAGTTCATCAGCAAACAGAGCAATGTAGAGAAGACAAAAGACAGAGTCGAGGGACAAAAGCGGTATGGGGTATTCTAGCGACGATATGGGGTATTCTAGCGACGATACGGGCCGTACGACTCAGTAATGTGCAGCGGTAAACTGTGGCAAGACTTCCCAAAGTGGGAATGACTGAACCGTGGTATTTATACACAGAGTAATTATAGTGATGAGCTTCAGCTGAGCTTGTTAGTAGCTGGGTGATTGTGAGAGTGTCAAAGTCCGGGCTGGAGTCGATTTGGATCTGTGAATCCGAGTTGGGGTAGATGATGTTCGGTGTGTCAAAACTTTGATGCCCCATATCTCAAAACAGTTCTTCACCCAGATAGAACCTTATAACACTAAGGTCACGAAATATGCATGTACACTGGGTTGCTATTTTATTAGTTACTAGATACTAGTATACTTAAAAAAACTGGGAACTCAGAGTAAGTAATGCTTTCTAATTTACTAACTATTTTTTATATAATATAGTATAATGTTTTATAATATTTACATTTATTGTATTAGTTTAACAATTTGTTTGGGATGTTTTCCGTAATTACTCTTGGTTCTGTAAATCCTTATCCATTTTATTGCGGTCACAGATGGTCGGCTGTGCTTCTGCGTGTAGCTCCTCAGTCACTGCATTTCCGCAGTAAGAGCTCTTATTTGTATGTACAGTATACGCCGGATAAATGTGATTTGGAGAAAAATATGCCTCAGAGTATTTCAAAAAAAGAGGAGTTTCTATTACCTTAAGATTCAAATTGATCCCTGAAAGAGGAGACGGCGCTGTGATTTTGACGCTGTCGTGCCTCTGGGCGTGTCGCTGGATGGGAATGAGTGTGTGGAGCGTCAGGTTTTATCTGGATGCAATTCGCTTTCCTCCAGACTAATGAAGCCTCTTTGAGGGGAGATTAAATGGCAGAGAGAAAAAAAACAATCACAGCCTGTGGTCACTTCTGCACTGCTGAGGCTCGTGGCAGATTCTTTACACACGTCGGGTGGTGGCTGGGATACTGAGTGACAGCGTATTGACTCTAGTGTTATAGTATAATAAATACATTTCCTTATTGTTCATTATTATGATCTTATAAACCATAACACTCAAACGTAGACTGATTAAATGTGTAATGTGGAAACAATTGGTATTTAGATTTAATACATTGCTTTATTATAATATATAATAGTTGTATGTCATCTTATATAATTTTAATTTTAACTGAGTGTGTTGAGTTGTGGGTTCGTGATGGGTGTGTGTTGAGTTGTGGGTTCGTGATGGGTGTGTGTTGAGTTGTGGGTTCGTGATGGGTATGTGTTGAGTTGTGGGTTTGTGATGGGTGTGTTGAGTTGTATGTTTGTGATGGGTATGTGTTGAGTTGTGGGTTTGTGATGGGTGTGTTGAGTTGTATGTTTGTGATGGGTGTGTGTTGAGTTGTGGGTTCGTGATGGGTGTGTGTTGAGTTGTGGGTTTGTGATGGGTGTGTGTTGAGTTGTGGGTTTGTGATGAGTATGTGTTGAGTTGTATGTTTGTGATGGGTATGTGTTGAGTTGTACGTTTGTGATGGGTATGTGTTGAGTTGTACGTTTGTGATGAGTATGTGTTGAGTTGTGGGTTCGTGATGGGTGTGTGTTGAGTTGTGGGTTCGTGATGGGTATGTTTTGAGTTGTATGTTTGTGATGAGTATGTGTTGAGTTGTATGTTTGTGATGGGTATGTGTTGAGTTGTGGGTTTGTGATGAGTATGTGTTGAGTTGTGGGTTCGTGATGAGTATGTGTTGAGTTGTATGTTTGTGATGGGTATGTGTTGAGTTGTGGGTTCGTGATGGGTGTGTGAGTTGTATGTTGAGTTGTGGGTTCGTGATGGGTGTGTGTTGAGTTGTGGGTTCGTGATGGGTGTGTGTTGAGTTGTGGGTTTGTGATGAGTATGTGTTGAGTTGTATGTTTGTGATGAGTATGTGTTGAGTTGTATGTTTGTGATGGGTGTGTGTTGAGTTGTATGTTGAGTTGTGGGTTCGTGATGGGTGTGTGTTGAGTTGTGGGTTCGTGATGGGTGTGTGTCAACTGGGGTGTGTTAACGGGTGTGTGAGTTGTGGAGTGTGTAGTTGAAGTTTTGTGATGTGTGTAAATCACAGTGATGTGTGTGTGTTGAGTTGTGGATTTGTGACGAGTATGTGTGTCAGCTCGGGGTGTGTAACAGGTGTGTGTTGAGTTGTGGAGTGTTAAGGTTTGGCAGGGTGTCTGTGTGGATTTTCAGAGTGTGTTTCCAAGTTGAGTGTGTGTGTCTCTCCTTATTCTGACAGCGGTTCCTCTGGGAACCTCTTCGGACGTCCAAAACCAGCCGCCTGTCACACACTTTGCATTGGTGCTGTTGCCATGGAGACGGCGGCTCCGTGAACAGTAGCGGTGCATTAAAGGTAAATACATCAACAAAAATCTGTCCATCTCAAATATCTGTCCACGTCTCTTTTCCCCAGTCTCTCATTCCATCATCGGAGAACAGGTAAAGCACCTTTCTGTGGTTCTGCTCCAAACATTTCAGATGCAGTTAAAAAAAACATTTCTAAAATACATCTTTACTCTTTTCATAATTATTGTAACAATATTTTTTATCATAATTTTCTTTTCACGTTTAACAGCTTTTATACATCATTGTTACTTTTGTATTGTTGTATTATATAATATTTATTTATTTGTTTGTTTTGCTTAAGATGTTAATTTTGACCTGTGCTGTTTTAAATATATGAACTTTAATGCATAAATAAAATTTTATTATCATTATTATTATTTTTATTATTAGTAGAAGTAGTATTTTTTAGTTCATTTATACATATTTGTGTTCATGTCTTACCTACTTACTTATGCTATTTTTACTTTTGGAAATTAAATAAAATGTTCATTAAGATGTTATCAATAAAGTGTTTATCATTTCTATGCCCATCTATCTATCTATTTATTTTCTTTGCCTTTTTTTAACCCAATAAACTGTGATGTATTATTATTATTATTATTATTATTATTACTGAAGATTAATGTTATTTTTACTTATTATTAATTCAGCTGCAGAGCACAATTTAGGTATATAGCCTCGTTTTTTTTTCACACACTTTTTTACTGACGTAACGTTGGTTGTTGAAATTATTTAGAGCTATATACGTAGAAAGGAATATGCTAATAAGCAAAGTTTTAGATATCTACACAGAGACCAACTAAACACAAAAGCATTTCCAAGAATTTATATTAATGTGTGTTTCGTTTCATCAATGTCCAGAACTGAAATACGATAACGGGGCGTTTGTGCTTTTCCAGTTCAAATGAAAACCTGAATGGCCAAAAAGTACACGGCTTGTACTGATTCTTGTAAATGTGGAAGTGACAGAGCGTGTTGGTTGTTGAGTTTCCTTCCTCCCACTTTCCTGTTGACTGTTTGGTTTGAGGCGCTGGTCTTTTTCCGTTTGACTTCTGTGGGGTCTGATATATTTGGGCGAATTCATTTTAGCTGAGTTAGTAAATGATGGACATTTTGGAATGAAATTTTGTATAAGTGTAAGTGTGTGTGTGTGTGTGTGGGTAAGTGAATGGGTTTTCTGCGCACGCTCTGAAGTGACTTCTTCTACCCAGAGTGGCCTCTTCCTTTAAAAAGTTGCTGATGCTGACTTCATCAGAAGAGCCTCGATAAGCTCCCGGTCACGAAGTTTGCTGCCGCGGCTGTTTGGTAATTCGTACAACTCCAGAGATCAAGGTTTAAAGAGTGCTGGTCACACATCGGCAGGTGCAAAGGGCATTAAAAATACTAATAAATACTAAATGAAGTCGCCGCGGGCTTACGTTGAGACCCCGGGAGCACTTCTTCAGCAGGGAGGAAGGAGATTTTGGTGTGTTTGGTGCCTCTGTCTGTCTCATTTAGTCAATATGATTAGCGATGACAGCAAATCCAGTCTCTTCTTATCCGTTTCTGTTTGCGAGAATGCAGCATAAACGTTTAAGCGCATTACCTGAGCTTCCTGTCAGGCCTTGGAGGTTTAACATGAGCAAGACATGAGTGACATTTAAATAGTTTGTCTGTGACGTTCCTTACACGATTTTTACTGGAATGTTCCGCCCTTGAAATTTTCCGTCCGCTTATTTCAGCTGAAGTTTTAGCTCCAGACCTCGGTATTCGGTGTGTATAATACAAATAAATCTCTAAATGTTTCTTAGTTATGACAGACTGTGTGTTGCTTCTAAGTTGATTTTGACACTGAGTTGTTTTCTGTTTCTAATTGGTTTATTCTGATTGTCAGCCTCATGATGGTATGCCTTTTTTTTGGCGTTAACACTATTTTGGTCCTTATGGTGAGAAACTCAAGTAAAGTTTATTTATAAGGCCCAAAATCACAGGCATTTCTCAATACATGGACATAATTTTGTTTTGAAAAAGTTCTGGGGACAAGGCTACAATCCTAATACAGTACAAAAACTTTCTAAATACAGAGCTCCACTGAGCCACATCCAAGAAACTACAAATTGGCCATAAAATAGGCCAATTCACACCGAAGCTGTTTCTGAAGCATTTTTTTTGTCTACTCACTGTATGTCCATGTCTCTGTCATTAGGTTGCCAGATATTCAACACCAGATCAATATCGTACATTTATAAATTGATCAATTTCATGTCGTCTGTCTGCAATAAAAGCAGCTTAAAAACCCGCACCCTGAGACTTTATCATTTTCTCCCATGATTGCATTTTTAAACGCTCCCAATCTGGCATTACAAACCTGGCAACCCTGGTCGTTTCGCAGAACAGATACGTTTCAATCCACACCAACTTTGTGAGACTTGCTCGCTTCACTGAGGTTTTCTTCCAGCAATCACGGAATGATTGACGCTTTAGCAAATAAATGTTTGAAGACTCTTGCATAGTTCACATCTGAAGTTATGGAAACTACATACCGTCTTCACTGGGAGTAGGAAAAAAACCAAACAAAGAGTGCAACCTCACAGGCTGATTAAATTAATTGTTTTAAGGACAGCCTGTCTTTATATTCACATGTGCCACAATATCATGAATGATGATATCAGCATGTGTGACACAAATATTGAAATTAAAAAAGAAACCTTAAAACTTGCAAGTTAATTGATGGCCAATCCCAAAAAAATCAAGCATTTCAAAAAGTGTTCCCAGTGTAAATTAAGGCATTTACCAATGAACTGTGGGGTATGACTTTAAGCGTGATCTGTGTGTTAAGTTGTAGGTTTGTGATGTGTGTGTATTTAACATCAAAGATCCCTTTTCGAAGGGAAAAACTGATGGGCACTTTGCTCCCGAGATTCTTTGTGCCGTTTTTCCGCTAAATAGGCAATCACCAAGTCTACCTATGAACTTAGGTCAAGTTCAAGTACGAAACATAGTACATTACATTTAGTAATAGTAAATTTTAAGCAAAAGGAATAAAACAACTAAAAGTAGTGCTGTGGGAAATAAGCTCTTTGATGTATGGTTCATATTTTTATCGTTCAGTTTACAGCTTCTAGCTTGCGCATTTGTTTGCGAAATCAGACTAAGTAAGCTGCAGCTCCTAAATGAAACTGGTGGCTGTGATGGTACGACAGTAAAACACCGGCTTCGGCTTTGAAAAATGGCATTGAAGTGCGTTCCAAATGGCAGGGGGACCCTTCAGAGTTCTCACTGTCAAGGGTGTAGCCTTCTGAGGGAATAGGGCATAGTCATGATCACTTCAGAATGGATCACAGCCAATGTCCATGCTGTACACAGTGTGTCACAGTAAATGGTAAATAACATTTGTCTGCGCTCTGAAGATGGTTTCATGCTTTACCCTTGGATTTAAAGCCCAAAGAAACAAAATGTACTGTGTGTTCGGTGATGTTACTGCTGGCAAATAAACACAAACCGGAGCTGCAGTCCTCCATATATATGAGTCAATGCTCAGGCTTTGTCTCTGTTCCAGCGCTGTGGAAACAACACACCCTCATGGATAGTATTCAGACAGTCGGTTCCAAAAGTCCACTACCAAGAGCTGCTATCAAAATCATTTTCCTCTGGTGATCCTTATCATTCAAGAATACCTCAGCCTGAAAGTCCCTTCAGAAACAGGAATTGTGTGTGTAAATTCATACAACTGAAGAGCAGATATTAAATTTGCATAAGCCCAATTTCCACCATTTAAATACAAAATAAAATCACAAGTTTCTTGACATTAGGACTTAATATTCCTGCTGTAAACTTGGTTTCATATTAGATATTCGCCACACAGTCATATCTTTGATACCAACAGCATTTAAAGAGCCTGTGAAAATGTTGCATTACATTTACCTCACAAACGGACACATACTCGCGTCTACACTCTTATTTTGTGTTAATGTCATATGTTGAACAATTTTCCGTTGTGTTTCACTGTCTGTAAACGGTGTTATATACTTAACATATATATTTATATACACAATTAATAAAATAATAAAATAAATATATATTTATTAATACATATGCAATTATTCTATTGCATTCTTTTTATGTCCTACCATCTTTTTAAACTCCCTTTCTTTATTTAAATGTAAGAAATCTGTTCACACACCATTCACTTCTTTTTTTTTCTTCGAATTCTTCTAAACCACAGTGTTAATTGTTGTGGTCTTGTAATGACGAACACTTGATAGTGACTCAGTTAGTACACTAATTAAGTGTATGTAATGCATCTCCACTGCTTTCAGCCAATAAAAACACACTTTTATTGTTAAGAATGATAAAATAATATCCTAGAAATATCATTTGAGGGAAGAAAACAGTAAGACTTTTAGACTCTTGTAGCTAGTTTTACACACTGCTTAGACATTTCTGTGCTGCTTTTTTCTCTCCTCTACTGATGATTTCACAGCATTGAAATCTTCACCGATTGGAGTTTTCTGTCCCGAAGCTCTGCCATGCTTCACTGATCAACTTCACCGTGTTGAGCCAACGCAGCCAAAGATCACTGAAATTCAGCTACAGTGTTCAAAAAGTCGTACAACGGTATCAAATTTCAAGCTCTGGGAGACAGAACAGTCATTTTAGGCTGCCATTGTGGTCGTGCCATGATCCGAAAAGTCCCTAAGATACTGTTTTGCCTGTCAGTTGGTGAAGTTGGTATTGTATTTATGAAAGTTTTTTAAAGAAAAAAAAACTGTGTAAAAAAGTAAAATCCAACTTTATCCCTATTTAGAAGAGGAGAAAATGTATAAATGTAAAAATATCAAGAATAAGCAAGTTATAATTAGTTTGAGGGTAAAACGCAGTTACAAGGGGGGGCAAAAGTATAGTATAAATAAAAAATTTAAATAAAAAGTACTTGAGAACACAAATTATACATATGCAACATTAATCACAGAATATTCCCAAATTAGAGTTTCTACTAGAACATCAGCCATTTTAAGAAACGTCCCAAATTCTAGAACGCTTAGAATTATTTTTAACAAGACTTCTTGATGTTCATTACTTTTGAGTGTTCAAATGACTGTGTATTATCCATAATGCATTGTGAGCATACACTACCACTCAAAAGTTTGGACACGCCTGTTCGTAAAAAAGGGTTTTTATGTTTTACTATTTTCTCCTAGTGTAGAATAATAATGAAGACATGAACACTATGAAATAACACATCTGGAATTATGCAGTGAG
>JAOUQW010000034.1:894092-910005 GCA_028565825.1 Olivaichthys viedmensis
CCTGTAGAAACGACATTTCATTTCAATGTATACGAGGTATATGGAGAAATGACAATAAAAACCTACTTGAACTTGATGACGTTAAATAATGTGTTCCCACTTTTTATAAACACCGTCGTTTCATATAACAAAAGACAAGATAGGTATTTTATTAAGCACTGTTTTCAATCTGTCAGAATATAGCTTAATATGATATACAGTACTGTGTAAAAAGTCAAAGGCACCCTAAATTATTTTACATAAATGTTGTCTTGGATGTTTATTTGAAACACCAACACACTGATTTGGTTTAGTTTTTTACTGTTTACTGCTTTTTAGTATTTTTTACATTCAGCAACTTTTAATTTCATTATTTTTAAAAGCATTTTCACTTTACAGAATCTTTGCACATGTGCCTCAGACTTGTGTGTGTTTCTGTGTGTGTGGCTTTATGATGCTGTAATGCTGTTGTTGCTATGTGGTGCAGTGTGTTGAATGAATGGCGGTCGAGTTTACGCTATAGATAAAATGTGACGTCACTCTGCCACACGCTAGGTTTTTTCTAAAACGCCGCCACTGGACTGGGAGTCAATCTGTCCATCATCCATAATAGCTCTAATTCCCTCCAATCAGAACGCAGAGCTGTTTGCATGCACAGCTGTGGAAGGACATTCATTTTTTAACGACATGTGTCACACTGTTGTAAAAAAAAAAAACAGTTTCCATTTTCGTTGGAATAAAGGTAACAAACACATTCGACTTCCTTTTGAAATGCAATTTGCACAATAAACAAAGTGGTGCCGCTCTCGGGCAGCGCACCACGCACACAATTTCATCCGCATTACGCCGGCCTCAAACTTCAATGACTTCAACAGCGGAGCCTCGACTGGAGACTTAAAGTAAAGACTCAATTATGGTTGTTCTCTTTCAAGGCCATCTGCCTCCTTATTTAAACTCCTGCCGGAGTCTTGATGAGTCTCGAGGACGCGGTATTCCAGAGTGTGATTGAGATCCGAGTGAATAGCTGAGGTCCGTAATTAAATCGCGGCTCAGTGCGTGTCGTATTATGGCGTTCACTCAGTAAGTGGCTGAGGTTCCCTTCCTTCTGTGTAGGTTGTTTTTATTTATTTATTTTTGATATCATGTCATTGCATGCAGTGATAATTCTTTCAGACATGTTGATGACTCAGTATCTCAGTAATCCTCTTACAGTATATCACAGATTATGTTTGTCCATGCTTCAGTGGTTTAGCTTTGCTGCTCGAAAATCCTCGCCCGAAAAAATCTTACCCACACAGCAGTGATGAATAGGTAAAAAATCCTTGTGTTCAGTTCCTCACACTCACAGTATACCAACCATGAAGTACGGCTTCTTTTTTCCCCCTTCCTATTTCTTGTAACTGCAGCGAGAGGATTTATGCAACGCAAGGCCAGAGAGCTACAATACAGGATTTTTATAATAATAAAAAAAAATATTAAACAGCCTTTGCTGCAGCAACTTGATCAGATGAAGGAATTTGTAGGAATGACAAATTCCTTTAGACAATATGAAAAATCTATATGAATCTCCTCTTTACACAGCATTTACTGTATTTCATTTTTATCACACCGTATATCCCATTCAAACAGTAACACATACATTTAATGGCAGAGGCAATAAGCTGTCATGAGTTGTCTTTACAGTTTATGTCCAATCATAATACAGTGCCATGTTTCCATTATCAATTAACAGCATAACAGCTTTTTTTTTTTGCTCATTACTCTTTAGGTAGCATATATTATAAGACACATTTTAATATCTTGTTGAATTAAACCATGGTTGTGGAGAAAAGCCAAATAAAAAAAATACATCAGTTGCTAGGTTATGAAAAGGTTATAAATACTCTGACTTCATTAGAAAAGTTACTTGACTTGTATGTAATTGCTCATAATAATGCTGACTGTAGCACAATTGTAACACTTTACTTGAACCCTGCATCATAAGCATGTCATAAACGTGTCATGCATGATGTCATATGCACATCAACTGGTTTGACAACTCACGACAGCATATGACAGTTATGCATGACATGTTTATGACATGGTTATGTCTGTGTCATGACGCAGGATTCAAGTAAAGTGTTACCTAACATTTTGTATAAAAACATTTAAAAAATCTCTAATTGTGCTATAATCAGCATATACTGTATGTTATAACGAATGTCATAACAACCTGTATGGTGCTTTCATAGATGTGGAAATAACCTGTCATGAACTTTTCATAATAGTATTCATAACCTTTTATGAGCAATTACATACAAGTCAAGTAACTTTTCTAATGAAGTCACAGTAGTTATAACCTTTCATAACCTAGCAACAGATATTTTTTGTACAAGTTTTATTTATTGATTTATTTGTATCATGGCGAATACCGGTAATGGTGACATGACACTTGTATAATTGGACATAACCATGACATGACAGTTTATAACAGTCTTATGACGTAATTGTTGTCTTTTATTGAGTATCAATTGATCTTGACTTGATTTATATTCATTGTTATTCATACTGCTTTCAGCCTATAAGAACACATTTTTAGTTACATGTTACATTAGCAAAGAATGCAGTCTTATTTGCGAAATTTAAATCTACAAAAGAAGTGTATTTGCTTGTGATAACTGATGGAATAAAAACAGTTTATTTTATATAATGGACTCACACTTTTGGATCCGATAGGCCGAACTGCATTAAAAAGCTGGACTGCCTTTAAATGTCTTTATCCGTCACAAACAGCCCGATCTTCAGGAAGCATCATTATTATTCATTAAATCTTTAATATAGAGTGAAATCAGGACTTCAGCAGCGTATTTGCATTCCCAGTATGAAATATGTAGTATTCTCAGGCCTTCCTCAAGCTGTGACATTGAGCAATGTTATATTTCCTGAGCTCGATATCTTAAGTGAGGGGTTGAGAGGGGCACTAGTCTATTAGATTGTGCACTCCAGTTAACCTTCATTACTGCACTGGCGCTATGATTTCATTTGCAATTCGTCTTTTGAGAAAATGTCTTTCGAAAATCAACCCGAGGTCACGCCGGCTTTGAGTAATCAACCGCAACGGCCTTTATATATTTATATCTTCAAGTTTCTTCTTTCACGTCTTAATGTGGGAAGTATTGAAAATTACTCCAATAGTTTTATAGCCTTCGCGTTAGATACCTGACGCTGCCCTTCGGAGATTGCGTTTTTTGTTGAAAGTAGATAATTGCAGAAGGGTGACAATTAGTGTCTGATGAATTGTGCAGGTTTTGATTAACTGATCAAATTCCTCCATGCTTCCTTCAAGCACTTTGGACAGGTAATCACTTCTATTCACACGCAGCTCAACGTCGACCCAGGTGCCTTTCCACATTTCCTAACCTCATCTGCTTTAAAAAAAAAATAATAATCAGTGCATATTTTGTAATTCTGTGCTACAGTGTGCTTTCTCATAACCCCCCGCCTCTGTTCTCTTGCTCTTGATGTGTATGCAGCTTTGAGGTTTGAAATTCACACAGAACGACACCTTGAGCTGTTTGTGTTCTTGCTTTGGATGAAGAGTGTTGACACTTCCCAAAGGTCAGATTGGACACATTGTTGAAAAACGGTTTATTTATTGTTCCAACCCGGTCTGGGTCGGGGAGCAACATGAAGGGCACTTCTCCTCCAGCGAATGTGTATTTTTTATCATTTTATTTTCAGATTTCTAAGTTTTCAGTTTTGACCTGGCACAAATGCCATGGCAGATAAAGCCAAAATAATACATCAGGCAAATTGAACCTGAGCTATAAAATGACCATATTGGTCTGAATATGAGTCGTATTGGTGCACACTGATGACATCAGATGGCAATCCTTGGTTAAAAAAGACTGTTGTTCCAGGAACATGTCTTGCTTGAAGAAATTATGGTCACCCATCAATCAATCCTACACAGTGATATGTATTTAGCCTAATGTTTACATGATTATAGACCTTTTAAATTTGCCTAATTTACAAAATTGAAGCTAACCGGCTCAGTTCAGACTGAGTGAAGTGACGGTGATTTTATTCACCTTGCCTCACTAAAATCGCTCTAAGTTGGTCACTAGTGGGCCTTCCTATCTTGAGTTACTGCTGGTTGCCTAAAAATAAAAATTCTGGAGGGAAATTGCTTGTGTATAAATTGCATCCATGCAGTCCATCACTGTCGATTACTGTTGCTTTTTGCAATTGCTGCTTGGTTATTTATGGCGAAAACACAGGCGCCGTTCTATTTGGATAAATCAGACACTTCAAGCCCATATCAGCATGCTGGCTGGTTCAAGAGCTGCGACTAGGAACGAACATGTGGAACCAAAAACCACGGATAATGTTTCACTGTAGGGGGAAAAAAAGAAACGAAAAACCACCGTCCCTCACTCCCATTGGTAGTGGCCACATCGCTTTGCTTCTCATTTGCATAAAGTTAAACACTGCCAACTTGCTTTGCCTCCTGTCGCTGTATATTGCCAACTCTTATTGGCCACTTTGTGGTGTCGCATTGCTGCCAGTGTGAACACAGGGTTAGGCTTCACCTCGGAAAAATGATGTTGAAGTGCATTCTGAAAGACTTTTACTTTCGACCCCTGAAGGAGCAACCCTCAGAGTCATAACCACTTCAGGATGGACCTCACTGCATTTTTCCCCTCTCCTGACAAGGCCTTGGACATTAGTTAATGAGTTGAATGAAGTTTGTTAAACAAGGTAGAATGCTAAATTCTACCCCCCACCTCCCTGATGTACCTGTAAATAAAAATGGTACCACTCTACAACACTCTACAGGTTTGCCTTTACACCTCTGCAGCTGTGACTCTAATTATTGGAATCCAACTGTTTTAAATAAAATAAATAAATAAGGTTTATGTCACAACTCCTGGCAGTTGTTGGCGTGTTGTGCTTTTTTCTTTTAAGGTGTTAATCAAAGCACCTTTCAGCAGTTCACTATGTTGAATTCACTGTATTTTTGTCCTTGCTAACTTTAAAGCCTGTCAACGAGATGTCAATCAGGTTTTTCCCCAATTAACCCATAACAAAATTGTAAGGAATTTGCTTCTAATGAGTGAGAGTAGCTATGACTCAAATCGCTTACTTCGTGTACATTTAGTGCAAGTAGTATCGGAAATTCAGTGAGATGTAGTGCACTATTAATACCCAGATGGTGTGAAGTCAGCCATTTTTTGCCCTCAGCGGTCACGGCCTGTTCTACATAGTGGAAGGGGATCATTAGAAGCTTGCAGTTTGAAATTTTCAAAATGGACAGCGCACTGAGTGAACGCCGCCAAATGTTGGACATAAATTAAGACCAAAAAACGTTAAGGCTGCGATTTTGGGGTGTAAAATGGGTGTTTGTTCCAGTGGTGGCTATTTTGTTGGGTCAAAGGTACCCCATAATAATTCGTCATTTCTGTTTTGCGCAAAATGTTATCAATCAATTGGAGACGTTACTGCTCCAGAAACATCCAGGTACTAGATGCAAACAAAAAAGTGCATGCAATTTAGTATTTTTTAATTTAGCAATGAATAAAAAAGTTTAAAAAAACAAGTAACGACAGAAGCAACATGCAACAAAAGTTAATACAGAATAGCTGTTCTTTATGATTTTTTTCAAATCGTGAAGTGTTTGGGGTAAACTTGCAGACTTTGCCTTTTACACACGGATGTGTCAACGTTGTTACATTTAGTTTTAATGGCCTCACACAACAGTGGAAAACTTTTGACCAGTTAATTTGAGACCAGATGTTCTCAATGTGAAACCAAAACATCAGACTAATGGACCTTCTCTCCAGCCATCTCTTGGTAGACTTAGCTGTGTGTGCAGGAGCATTATCTTGCTGATAAATTCCTTCTGACTGGTCATCTTCTGGAAATAATTTCTCAATAGTAGGAAGCAAGCCTCTCTGTAAAATCTTTTGATACTCTGTGGCAGTGATAGACCTATCACAACGAATCAGTTTACCAGTACCCTTAGCTGAAAATGTCCCCCATACCATGACACTCCCTCCTACATGCTTTACAGTAGTTTAGAAGCAGTCCTCCTTAAATCTTTCTACTAAATCAGTCCACACAACTGCTAAACCTTTCTGCATCAAATCATCCATATTCTGCTAAAAACTGCCTTCTATCCTTTGGCAAGAGTGGCTTATTGGCACATCTTCTGGACACAAAACCAGCATCAGACAGTCTTCTTCAGCAATCGTTCTTCAAGAAACAGTCCTGCTGCCAGATGTCTTGAATTATTTTTCCAGATATCCAGTCTTTCAAAACCACGAGTTTGAACCAAGATCCTTTCGTCCTGGCAGTGTCTCCTGTTGTTTCAAAATGCTGACCGATTCTTGATGGCTGATAAAGAAATAAGAATTCCTTTGGCCTTAAGGGTCTTATAAATTTCAAAATGGCTACTGCTGCCTTGACGAAAACCAGCTATACGATTTCTGACAGCTACACATGCATTATACTTTGTTTTGTTTGGGGGGAAAACATGAAATGAGAACAAAATGTCTGGATGTATTTTAAAACAAATGTATCACGTGCACTGCACATGTGAAGTGTCTCCCTTATCTAACACACCTGATTCAACTCATCAGTTAGCCAACTCGTTAGCAGAGTTCTTGATGAGCTGAACTGGGTGTGTCAGATCAGATAGACACTTAAAATGTCTAGTGATGTGGATCCCCAGAAGGAGGATTACGAAACACAATGTGTCTCCGTTTTCACCTTTTTTTTCCAAAACAATTCACTTCAGTGTAAGATAAGCAACAACTGATGATAGACAGGCTGACAAGAAGCCGTGTTAGGTGTAATAACATGAAGTGGGTCCTAACTTTGAATGATCTGCAACACTTTTGTGGCAAAAAAAACCTTGACCCATTTGTTTTTTTGTTCTCCCATAGGTGTTCAATTGGGTTGAGAATCTGGTAACTGCGAAGGCCATAGCATATGATTTACATAATTGTCATCCTCATCAAACTATTCAGTGACCCCTCGTGTCCTCTGGATGCACTCATTTATTTAGGTTTTTCCGTTCATTTGTCACCTGCCTGTATCTTCAACCTGGAAACATGAATGTTGTGTGCTTTTAAAAAGGTACATTATTCGACCTTAAGGACCACTTTAATTAGATTTTAGAGTAAAGCTTTAAAGGTACACTACATGCACCTTCCTAAGCAAAAGATACATACTAAAGGTAGAAAAGATGAACCCTGGAGGGTACCACCTCAGCGACAAGGAAAGGTTCAGTTTAGTACCTTTTTTTCCTAAGAGTGTAAAGGGTTCTTTGGTTTGACTCATTGGTGGAACCCTTTAAAGTTCTATGTGGAACTCTACAACAGAGTTTCTCTTTCAGAGAGGGTTCCAAGAAGTTTCACCACTTTTTCCTAAGAGTGAACACAGTGGTTTCTTTGGATTTCATATGAAGTTGTAATTAAAATTGCAAGCTCTAACCCCACCCCTCATGCTAACGTTGACATAACTTCATAACTTCATGCACCATTTGGATTCCTACAGATTTGCTATTGGGAGACTGTATATAGCCAAGACATTTTGATTGATAATGATTATTGCTTTAGCAACATGGTGTCACAATTGCAAATTCATAAAAACTGGAGTGACCCAACTCTATGAAAACTGTGAATGTTTAAAGGAGAGAGCCGGGTATAGTGGTTATATTTTCCTTTTTTTTTATTATTCAATTTCTAAAATCCAATGAAATCACTCTCTGTGGTAATTCCTATGAGGTCTTTGTAAGATCAGGTTTGGTTTGGAAGAGCGAGACAGCCCAGGCCGCGTCCGTCATGAAATTGAAATTGAATGGGACGCCACTTTGTTGTTCTGAAATCCCCGACTGTGACTTTAAGGCGGGTTTGAAAACCACTGCTGTTTTAATCTTGCTGTAAGATCAATACGTCCGGCTGAAAACCAAGTAAACATAAATTGATTTTTTCCTCCCTCAACTCAACAGCGTCCCAAAATGGCACAAGAGAGAGAAAGAGAGAGATCACTTCTAAAATAGCTGCTCTCCATTTAATCCAAAAACTGCCACGAAGCCACGGTGTCCTCCAACAGGAAATGATGTGCTGATGCATTCCAGTGGCTGAAGTCATTTTTCAGCCTCTGCTTCTTCATGATTTAGGCCGTGTTTGCAGGATTACGTCTCGCCCCCTTTCCCTTTTCCTGCGAGTCTCAGCGGAGACAATTAAATCGTGACAGCTCTTCATTTAACAAGAGCCGTTTTACCTTGTAGGGACGAACACATGGCAGTCTAATTATCGAAGAACGGCAACGAGGCTTCCTTGCCGCTTTAGTGCTGTTCTCCGATGTGGCCTGACGCGTCTGACAGCCAAAGAACAGCGGGACTGAAATTACCAGGATTAATGCTTTCACTGATGAACTTCTCAAATGGGCCTGTGATGATGGGAAGATCCTACTGGGGAACTCTGATTGGCCTGACGCAGAAATGCAATCTCTTCGCTCTCTGAGCTCTTACTCACTCTCAAACCCCCAATGATCAGCGTCTGTCACGGCGAGCATGCTTGATTGCACTTGAGAAACACACACTGGAAGTCTGGAAGTATGATGTGGAAGTTAGAGCGCTAAGGAACTGAGATAAACTGCTGAAAAAGGATGGATTTATGCGCATATATATAGAGTATATTCTCAGATAATAAATTTGACCCTGTCAAATGTTGACAAATGTTAAGAGTTTTAACGGCAAAACCAACATAGTCTCACTCTTGCACGTTCATAACAATTCGCACGATTCAAGCCGTATGAATAGTTACAAAGGTTAAGGTAATGAGCGGGGTTATGGGCGGAGCTAGTGTTTGTACCTTTTCTGAAGACTCAATTTACATGAACTCTAATGAAATCCAACCATATTACCCTTGATCATTTAAAATTTCTATTAATTTTTTATATCAGGTTTGCCAAAATAATAAAATAAAATAAAAAAGCAATTAAACAAAACAACTAAGCAAATACATGAAATGAGAACACAAAAGGCTGAGTACTAACCATACTTCCTCTCTAACCAACCACAGAAAGAAAGAAAATGGCACCTCTACAAGTCAGGCTTTACACATCTGTGGCTTTAATTATTGGCATCCTTTTTTTTATGAAATAAATAAGTACATAGGTTTGCTAGTGGGTAATAAGCAAAATGGAAATTTTATGTATCTATAAAATAGGACTATGCACTGTTATTTCCGCATCTATAGTAGGGAACCATGGGAGACTTACGTGCAGACATGTTGATAAGATATTTGACTATAAACAGAAGCACACATGTTGCATTTATGGAGGAATTTCTCATAGCGGGTGTTGGAAAGAAAAATCTAAATCAAATGAAAAAGCAACAACACAAAAAACGACCGAAAAAGAAGGAAAATATGACAACGTCTGTTATTGTCAAAGCAGAGGTTCGATTTGTGCCAAATATATATATTGTGTTTTATGTTTTAGGCTGAGCTTATTTTCAATCCTGCTTTTCTGCCTTCTGTTCTGTTTATGCATTGGGTCTGTAGAGGTCTCAGCCTCCATCTCTGATAGCCACCATTACTGGGGATTGTTGTAGCGACATGTTGCTCGAAATGGCTTCTTTATGCTCATGAATAATAATGGCTATTTTAGACTCATTTACTGCAAAATGGATCTGCGAGACCCAGAGTGACCACTTGTTGGACTTCAGAGGCTGGCCTCAAGCAAATACATCAGGATTGGAGATAAAATGCAGTGGCGATTATTGGGTGTGATCCTCAGGAGACATCGCCGTTAATGAAGTTAAAATCTTAAAAAGGCTGAAAAAGAAGACGACAAAATGGTTTTGCAATGCTTATAAACGCTTTTAAGAAGGCGTTTGATTAAACCAGCAGCTTGCCCATGTGGAAAAAAACAGCTAAAGTTGTTTACGAAAGTGACAGCAACAGGATGTCAGAAGTGATGCCAAACTGTGCATTAATGTATTCATGCTCGATCAGTAGGTGCCAATCCATTGGTGAGTGTTTCAGTAACGCTTGCCTTATTTGTTACTGGACGAAAGTGTGGCACAAAAAGAAACACGTATAATTATGGCAGTTCTTTAATATAGCCAATTGTGTTGTTGTATTAACAAAAATAAGCCTGCACTTATTTTATGGTGTTAGTTGAGGACTTTCTGGGGCCAACAACGGACAACAAAGTTACCATGTGTCATGTGTTGACTAGTGGACCATGAAAGTCTCATGAAAGTTCGTAAGAATTTTTCTTCAAACAACTGATGTGAAAAGTTATAAATGGACAAGGCTAGGGCGACGGGTGGGGTTGAAGCTCATAGCTTTCATTACAAATTCATCAAAATCTATAAGGCAGGACCCAATCCAGGCACAGAGCTCAGCAGTTGAGGGTTTAGGGGTCTTGCTCACAGGCGTAACTGTGGCTCACTGATATTTTCTAAGATTTAAACTCACAACCTTCTGGTCACTATCATAGAACCTTTAAGGAATGGTTCCTCTCAGCCCAAATGTAGACTAGTCAATCCAAGACATGTTGGCTGACAAGGCTAATGTAGCTAACAGGTCTACCTCATCCAAAATATTTTCCATAAACACACACCCAAATCTTCATATAACTTCAAATGGCATTGTTAAGATCCATAGGGTCATTTATAAATAAACATTTTCTACAAATGTAAGTTCAAATTGGATCTTACATCTTACCGTATCTATTTCCCTATTTAAAGAACCCTTGTGAGTATACATATAACCTTTAAAGGTTATAGAATCATGTAGGGTGCTAGATAGCTGTAGGCAGCTATACATACTGTGCGTGGAACTTTCTCTGTTGTATGGTTCTATATAAAACGTTTAACAGTTTTCCCAGAGGGACAAACCAAAGAACCTTTTTTATGTATACTCTTAGAAAAAGGATAACTTAAATGAGGAAACTAAGTAAATTAAATGATGTACACTCTTAGAAAAAAAGGGTTCTTTACGTTTTTTTGGGATAGTTATGGGTTCAAGCTTTCTAGGGGGGTTCTACTTCCTTCTCTGAAAGATAAACCATTTATTGTAGGGTTCTACCCTTTCAGAAAAAAGGTCACATCTAGAACCCTTAGGGAATTTCTGTTTTTTCCCTCTGGGACACCTTCAAAACTCTTTGTACAACCCTACAACAGAGTGTTTCCCTATCCATATCCATTTCCCTATTCAAAGAACCCTTATTCCATATAACCTTCCCCCAAAGGGACAAGCCAAAGAACCATGTAGAGTGCTAAATGGAATATTTTATTTTCTAAGTGTCAGGCAGCTATACATACTGTACATAGGACCTTCTCTGAATGGAAAACCCTCTGTTGTATGGCTTTACACAAAACAATGAAGGGTTTTCAAAGAGGGACAAACCAAAGAACCTTTTAAAGGTTCCAGATTTAACCATTTGATCTGTCGCTTCTCTAAGAGCTCAGCTTAATGATGTTGTATGATGAAGATTTGATGAAAATATTTTGGGTGAGACAGACTTCCATTACTTAGCCTTGTAGCTTCAGTGCAAAACTAAAGAAGCCAACTTCGTAAAACAAACATGACTCGGCTGATCGTCTGCATTTGGGGGTTAGAGGGAAATTGTGGACAGTTGATATGACCGAACCATTACTTGAACTGCTGAGCTACAACTGCTTAATTTTTGCCCAGTCTAGTTGATGGGGACAGTAAATGTATAGTATTCAGGTTCCGCTCAGCTGTACGTGTACGTTTGAGCTGCTTTTTATCCACTTATTCAGCTCATACAAACTCACAATGGACCCTTTTACAAGCTAGTGGATTATTCTTTGTTATATTACAGAATTAATGCTGCTGGTTTTTCTTTACCACTTTCAAGAAAGAATGAGAACATTTTTAAACACTTACCCATGATTCAAATGCTGTATGGCCTTGTCAAATCCAATAGGCCCACTTAATTAGATTTTAGTGTTTCAGGCAAATCTGCAAAGTGGTCTTAATTGAAGACAAAAAAAAGCCTCCAGTTTTTGTCATTTTAAACAGCTAAGGCACCAGAAGGCCTCTGATTCAAAGGCACCGCTGAAACGTGTTGTCTTATTTATCCGTGTTTCAAATGACAGTGTTTGGAGACTTGGATAAGCAATTTACTGCTCAAAGACGGCAGACAATAATGTGTAGTTTTGCCGGTTTCTTAACATTCACTGTGTGCGTACCGATCGCACTCGTGACTAGTGTGAGACTTGAC
Source organism: Olivaichthys viedmensis (assembly GCA_028565825.1). Lineage (NCBI taxonomy): Eukaryota > Metazoa > Chordata > Actinopteri > Siluriformes > Diplomystidae > Olivaichthys > Olivaichthys viedmensis. The sequence continues at coordinate 906,321 of JAOUQW010000034.1, forward strand.
AAGGAGAATAAAAATAATAGACTAAAATCCAGCAAATGGAAAATGTGTTTGTCAAACGCTTGCTTCATCTGATGTAGATCAGGATCTGAATGGAGGGCGGTATGAACGTTGGCATCGTCCCATTGAGATCTTGAACACTTCACAGCGAGGGTGGCCATTCTGTTTTGTTTGTGTTCGGTTGCTTGTTTTCTCTTGTCCTCTCATTTATATCTCACATTAGGCGACTCCAATTCATGCAGTCCCCCTTTTTTTTTTTGTTATTTACCACCCACTTTTACACATGTTGAAAAATGTTGCCTCTTTTGGATGAGCTTTCGTAGGAAAGGGAGGCACCATACTATAAACCAATTGTTTTACAGTTTTACGCTGATGTAGCCGATCATTCAAGACATTGTTCGACGATGTCCAACATTTGCTTCTTTAGTTTGATTTTTTTTTTTTATTAAAAAGTCCAATATTATCATTTGCATTACTTCCAGCTCTATACTCTCAGGGGTTCTTTGAATATTGAAAAAGATACGGATAGGGAAACCCTCTGTAGTGTTCTACAAAGAACCTTTTAAGGTGTACCCAGAGGGTCAAAACAAACATCCATTAAGAGTGCTAGATGGGACCTTTTTTTCTAAAAGAGTAGAACCCTATAACAAATGATTTGTCTTTCAGTGAAAGAAGTAGAACCCCCCCCCCCCCCGAGAAATGTAGAACCCCCAACTATACAAAGAAAAAAAGCCCTTAAAGAACCCCTTTTTAAAAAGACTGCATGTAATTTAATTTACTCAGTTCCCTCATTTAAGTTAAAGTGGAACAATATTATCATTTGCATCACTTCCAGCTTTCTGCTACAACTTCAAAATTTTCGGGGGCCTGACATAGGGGAGTTATACCATGATAAATAGCTCTGTAAATAGCTTTATCATGATTAGGGCGGCGGTGGATCCAGAGCTTATCACAGGAACACTGGGCGCAAGGCAAGAATACACACTGGATGGGACAGCAGTTCATCGCAGGACATCTCACACACACACACTTCTTCACACCTTGGGGCAATTTAGACTAGTTAGTCCACCTACCGTCACCTATGGAGACAGGGAGAACGTGCGAAACTCAAACAGTAACTGGAGCTCAGGATTGAACCCCGGGCCTGTGAGACGGCAACACTACCCGCTGCGCCAATGTGTCGCCCTAATTTCTTTATGTAGACGTTTCAAAAATATCACTGAAACCACAATTTTCACTTAAAAAAAAAAAATGTGTAACTGCTGTTTTGCAGGCACTTTGTTAGTAAAACAAAATTTCATGGTACGTATCGTGTATCACAAAAGAGGTCTTCAAGTATCATGAGTTGATATTTTTGCCACATTGTCCACCACTATTAAGGGGAGAATTGTGGAAACTGTTCCTATAATTACAACTTTACTCTTATGAATTCTTATGGATTTGTGTCAAAGACTTAAAAGAGTAAGGCGTTTTAAGGCCTTGTTCATTTGAGTTTTGGTTCGAATCAATTCTTAAGTTCTTACATTGTCGCAATTTTGTAATGGCATCAAATGATAAATAGTTTCAAATGGTCTGGTTTAAAAATATATAATATCAATTTTTGACGCAAGGTCTTGTTACACAAAATGATTCACCAACTGCACCTCACATTTTCATTTCTTATACTCTTTTTGGAGTTATCACAGAGAACTAGAAGAAAGGATTCATTGCGAGCACTTAGCAAGTAATAAGATCATCAATTAAAGAATTGAGTATCTTATTCATCAAGAAATGGTAGCTCTAAGCCAGACGAATGCTTGCACCAGGTCAACCCTGAACTCATTTCATACTGTACCAAAACCACATTATTTGGGACATGGTTGCTAACCCAAGGAGGCAAATGCACCAGGGTTCGATTGAACCGAACCACATGAGGGACAGTAGGTTTGATATAAATATCAAAGAAAATTGTACTTCTGTACATTCAGAAGTCTTCAGAAAACTCTAATTTTTTATTTCAGACTTTTCTTTCTCTGTGCCCACAATGCGAGTGATCACGGCTCCTCTGGCCTTCATCCATCCTCACCACTGTGCCCAAGGTGATCGGCCCCATCCATTCTTATCATCTAGTTGTCAATTGATCTATTACCCCTGCACCCTATTCACTTAATGGTAGCGTGATTAATTATCGTCACCCACAGTGCAGACAGAAAGAGAAAGTGGAGAAAAGGACAGGGGGAAAAAATCTTATTTTTTTCAAATCCTTTTCTCTGAGTTTTTGTCTGCAAGACCTTGGATTTATAAGCTCTTCTCTGAAGTCAATGATGTATTGATGAGTTCAGGTAGAATATGAATACTGGCCCTGTTCTGGCCCAGTGGGCACAAAAAACCTTACTTCATCTTTTAGTTTGGTTTGTATATTGGTAACTGGTGTATAATGCATCAGAAAACATATTTTTCTTGGCACATTTGGACACTGAATCTGGAGTTTCAAACTAGAGTTTGTTCAATAGGTATTGTACAAGATTTACTGTTCAAATGTAAAGTAGATTACATCATCATTGGCTTGTATCAGGAAAAATTAAGACCTGGTAAGATGTAGTAAAAAAAAAAAAAGGAGATGTATGTATTTCCAAAGAACTGATTAACTAGATCATTAGTATCATCAGACAGCAAAGGATGACAATTCAGCAAAGGTCAAGAAGTCGAGGATCATCAAATCCAGTGCCTGGGTAGTCTACTTTTTTGACAAGACATTGGGAATCGAATTGCCTATCTGAACAGCCATAAATAAAATTACAACATAGTGGCAATTGTGGTCCAGTGGTTAAGGCTCTGGGCTACTGAGCAGAAGGTTGTGAGTTCAAATCCTGGTTCTGCAAAACTGCAACTGTTGGGTCCTGATATGTCTTTCTTTAAGATCTGAGCTTCTCATAGCACAAGATCTAACTGCTTCAGTGTCCTGGCTTCTGAGTGGTGGAATGAGCTTCTCCCTCCAGTGTAAACAAACCCAGCCAACATTTTAGGTGAGCAGAACATTTTCTGAACATTATGGTTCTAAGAACCTTTGGTTTCTAAAATGTTTCAACTGTTCAATGGGTGTTCTGACAATTTACCTCTCCTGGAAACGTTCTTAAAACATTGCAGCAACATGTTTAGTTGTTGTAACATTAACATGAACATATGCATAATGTTTTTGTCTAACTGGGAACGTTGTGAAGTTGACCTACAGTACTTGTTTCAGAACGTTGCAGGAATGTTATTTTTGTAATCTTAAAACTGGTCAAATGCATTACTGAGTGTTCTGATAATGTTCTCTGTTAGCTAGGAAGTTCTAAAGACCAACCTCTTCAGACTATATGTAGGATAACGTCATTGTTTTTCTCTCCACTTACTTTTCCATTAATGGTCTATGTATTACTTTGTGGTTTCCTGAACGTTTTTGTCTTTATTGTTTATGCATTTTGGTTTTAGACCACTCCTGCATTTGTACGAACCAGCATTCGTCATTAATCCTTACAGATTAATATTTTTGAACCACTGTGCAGTTTATTAATTAATAAGAAGGTAGAATAATATTTCATTGAACAATTTAAGCTATACAGTCAAGCTGGAAAGTCTGCACACCCCTCTCACCTTCTCCACGTTTCATTACATTACAGACTTATTCTACAGTAGATTGAGTTAATTTTTTGCCTCAAACATCTAC
>JAOUQW010000034.1:910053-928138 GCA_028565825.1 Olivaichthys viedmensis
GTGTGTAGATGTTTGAGGCAAAAAATGAACTCAATCTACTGTAGAATAAGTCTGTAATGTAATGAAACGTGGAGAAGCAAGAGGACGTTGGCTCTGTATGGCTGTTGATCACTTTGTCATGCATATGAAAATCTTTGCAACTACTTTTCGATCACAGATCACAAAATCTCTAGGAGTTGCTAGATTTCTACCGGTGTCTCATTTCTACCAGTTCACCAACCACCACTACTCTAAAGGTCCATGTATTTGTAGCAGATGGTGAGGTTGCTGGTGACCTTCGATTTTCTTACATCAGGGCAGATTGATGTAGAAGTGTGCATCAGGACCGGGATCCCCCAGAACCCAACAGAAAAGTTGCAGGAGCAGGCGGTTTTTACTCTCATGCGGGCGGTCAGATATGAAGCTTGTGGGATAAAGAGAGATTGTACATTTCCAATAATGTTCAGTAAAACTCCATTAAAAGTCTTAAACTACAATGGACACAAATCAGGTACCTCTGGTTTGTGAACTTTACACGGGTTTAGTAAATGTAACGTGCAAATATCTGTACTGACCGTCAGTTTATTATAAACATGCATTACCACTGTATATGATCGCATAAAGTTTGCTAATCCAGTAAGATGTTCACTCCTATGCTCTGTGGCAGTTGGAACTTTTACAAAGTTTGAATTTGAATTAATATTAGAAAATAATGTGGGCAGTTACAAACATAAATAACTGTGGGAGCGGGGGGATTGTTTTTTTAATCCCAGGCACACGTACACCTCTAGATTGATGGACATCATCATCAAACTAATTGTCTTTCTGCTGTGTGTTGCAGGAGCTATTGCAATTTCCAGACTGGAGGCTGTGATTGAAAAAAACAGTGATTTACATACAAGCAGTAGAACTTGATTGATTGGGATTTGATTGTTTGAAAATTTCCCTGATTGTTAAAGTCTGCTGAATGAGAAAACAACATATTTTGTCATTCTTCTTTGGAGTGCTTTAAAAAAAAAAGAAGGTTTCATTACAGTTCTATGTGCACAAAGTTATCTAGTATCTGTTCTTCCTGGAAAACAAATAAACATAACAATATCTAACCGCAATTTTAGAATTATTTTGAATTTGAAATCAATGTAAAATACATGAGATGATTTATTCAAGAGGTGACCTGTGATGACCTCCATCTTTGTCTTTCGCTGAATCCCCAAGTCCAATATATCATTATGAGCCATCAGATAATTAGAGAGTGTCAGGTGGGATTTCCAGATCCAATTTGCATGACAGTGATGTGTTTTATTTTCAAACAGTCCACAAATCGACCGCCTCGTTTAAAAAATAGTCAGATACTTTTTCTGCTCGGCAGCCGAGTGTTCACGCACGAGGGGGATTTGGGGATGAATATCACTCTTTTGACAGTTTTATCCATCAGACATCGTGGTGTGAATTTGTTTTGGCAGGGAAATACCCTGTGGGTGCGAACAAATCTGCGTATTACTGCACAATTAATGTAGCTGAAAATCCTTCCAGCTGTTAGGTGTTGAAGAAGGAATTTGTCAGCTTGAAGTATTGACTTGATCGCCGTGCCAGGTGATTGAATATACAGTACGTTATTGCACAGAGGCACACCAAGAGATTTCCTATGCATTGCATTTCCACAGCCTAATCCCTATCGGCATCTGTGCATCGTTCTTATGCACAACGTTCTTATGATGCTGAAAATGTGTCCATAAAAATGACAACTGTAGCAAAATCCAAATTCTGCACAGTGTTATAGCTTACAGACCGACCAATATCTGTTCGATTTAATGACCCGAACGACAGTTTTAAAGGAGAAGAAATCTGCTGCATCCTTCGTCCGTGGCTCAGGCCTTCACATGCTAAAGTCAAACCCAGGAGGAGCAATCAGAGATTGATGAGCCAAAGTCACAGATTTTTTTGTTTATACATCTGAGAATAAACTGGGCTGTAGCTGGTCCGTAGCAAATTAATCTTTTTTAAGCTTAACAAATGATTTATGAGAAAATTAGCATTGGGTGTCCGTGAGGCTTTGAATTGGCTGTTTTTTGTTTCACATTTTATTCATCCATCCCATTTTTCGTTTGGAAGGTCGCGGCTCGAACATGCAACCTGCTTTTCTCATAATTTTGTTTAAACAGGTAGTGGTTTAAAAGAAACACTGCCTCAAAAAGTGGAACAGAGTCTGTATTATGAAAAGTAATAACAGGTGAGTGATTTTTTTCTAATTTCCACTGAAAAGTGGCATTTCAAACAAAGTCAAAGTCATACGAGCCGGCTGAAATCCTTTGAACTTATTTCACTCTGGTTAGGAGGCAAAGGAAGGCTTGCTGTATGAATATGTGTTTTTTTATTTTTTTTTTATTCATACACTCAGCTGTCAAAATGTATAATAGCAGTGCGGCGAATCATCCGAATCTGTCTACGGGCCGGTGGGGGCGTAAAAAAAACGAATCTCTTATCAGTGCGGCTGTCCATTTAGCCAATATACAGATGATGAACCAATTCAGCACTGTCACTGAGCCCATCTTCAACTTTAATAGGAAACTATTTAAAAGGCAGCTCCATTCGTGCGACTATAAAAGATTAAATAGAAGAGAATGACTCTCTTTTGACACCATAGCAGCGATCATTTGACTTACATGACTGGGGGTCGTCATGAGCCTTGCAATTTCTGCCAGGAGACAAAAAACGATAATACCCGAGGGCTAAGTTTGTGGACATGTTTGTAATATCCAAGTTGTTAATAAGCTGGTGCAGCAAATGATGAGTAAAGCCCACACAGATTGAGTTACTCGTCAGGTTTTAAACTCATGTCATGGTATGTTGGTCATCCGCGCTTGTTCATAGCATCAGAAAAGGGCATCGTTGATGTAGGTAGAGGAGGCAGGTTCGTTTTCGCACTATTGAGCCGTGGGTAATTTCACCTTTGAGCTGGTGGCACGCTCACACAAGCAGACAGAAGGCAATCATCTTGTGCTCGGTGCATTCCAGGAGGCTTTGCTCTTCTGTCCACGAAACACAACGAGAAAAAGAGAGCTCGGCACTTCAGAAACGAGACAGCCAAGATTGACGAATTGAGTGTATTTTTTTAATTTAATTTTTTTAATGAAATACCATGTTTCTACCCTTTCTAGCAAGTCCTGCCCCCTGCTTGTCATATGTGGTTACGGAGAACGAGGCACTGCGAGGCAGCTTTGGGCGAGTGTCATTCTACGTTAAGTGCACTCGGAGGATGCGCAAGCCAGACGAGCGGTCACTGATCTATGAGAAATCAGGTCAAGTGCCTAGCCTCCTTCTCCTCCCTGCTCATAATCGTCACAAGCGGAGAGAGAGTGCCAGATGATGGAAAGTCTGGACCAGAGACATCTTCGTAATGACTACACACATGCACTAGCATACTCTTCCTCCCATTTGTCAGGCGACATTGAGATACTGCATCAACAATGAAGCACCGGGGGGCAGGGAAAAACTGTCAGCCCTGGTCATTTAAACCAGCAGAACACCACAGCACACCAGCCTACGCTATTCACTCCTAGAACCGCCACCCTGCTTGAGTGTCCCTGCTTGAGATCTTTCATAGAGAGAAACAAAAACCCCAGAATTTTTCTTCACAGACTATTTCAGATAGAGACACACACAGAACACACTCTGCTTCCTTCATCTTTTATGAGAGATCTAGTTAAGCCCGGCGGTTTAAACCCGAAGATTGAGCTATGCCGGAAAGGCAAACGAAAGTTACAGTCTCCTTCCGGCCGATATGCCTCCTCACACCATTCGGTGGCCATTAAATAAAGCGGACCGTGAGCCATTTTATTGTGTACATTCTCATTATTTAAGAGCCTGTGCAGTGTGTGTATCGTGTGTCACTGCAGCTGGTGCCGGTACCCGGGTGCTTGAGCTACACCTAGTGGCAAAGAGTCACAATCGATCCCAGGCAGAGAAAAAGAAAAGCAATCTGGTGAGAAAAGTCGGTGCTTTATACCCCCGCACTCCCTTCAGAGTGCAGAAGAAAAAGAAGAACACTCAAGGTCACTTGAAGAGCATCGTAATTCATTTCTCGTCAGGTAAAAGGACTGTGCAGTGAAGGCAATACGTTACTCTATGTGGATAGTATGAGGTAAAATGAATCTCAAGGCCCCTTTGAGATCACAAGCCACACGGTGCTCTAAATAATTCAGCCCTTTTATGATGCTCGGCATTATTCCTGAGCTTCTTTATGCACTGCTTGTGTGTGTGTGTGCATGTGTGATAGACTCGGCCCTTATGCAGAGTCATGCTGTTGTTGTTTTTTTCTTTCATGCATCTTTTATGAAGGTATCACATTTTTCATGTGACGCCTTGTGTGAGAATTTGTGTATTGTGCACGTTCGTTAGTGCACATGCGCTCAAGCTTGCGTGCATGTAGTGCATGTGTAAGAGGATATTAATGAGATTATAGCGACTGAAGTTACCCAGAAGCCCTTGGTTCTTTCCTGGCTGAATTTTGAAGCTGCATGTCACGCACGCGGCTGAGCGCGTGAGGTAGCGTGGCGGTCGCCATGGCGATAACCGCCACGCGCTTGTGCTTTTGTTTTCTTTTGTCTTTGTCTCGTGATGTGATTGTCCCCACCTGCATGTCGTTTGTTAGTAATTACTAAGTGTTTAAATACCCGCTTGTGTTTGGCCTGTATTGTGTCCTGTTGTTTGTGTGTTAGCACGCCTGTCGCGACGTGAGTTTTGTTCGTTTATGTTTAAACCCAGTCCGTGTACAAAAAATAAAGATGTTTTTTGCACAGAGCAGCTTCGCGTTTGTGTCCGCTCCCCAGCACCAGCACTTCGTGACACATGTGACACAACCTAATGGGCTTCCCACCTGAAATCAAACATCAGGTCCAAAACATACTAATACGCACTGCAGAATAAAAGAGGCTAGCGTAATGACCATGGTGGTCCCCCTGGACCCTTGAAGACCCCTCATCCAAGTTATAGTGTTGAGCTAGCTTGCTGTCTATGCTCTGTAAGTAGGTAATGTTTAAATATTGCACTGACAGCCTCTTAGTTTCACGCCACTTTATTTAACACCTTATTTTATTTACTGCTTTATTTCATAAAGTGATAGTTAACTATCTATTATCTAGCTAGCTATCTATTTAGCTGTTATGACTAGCTACACTGATGGAGTGTACGCTTACCTGGACATAAGGTTGCAATTACATTGGCTATTCAAACTTCATGTATACGCACTTCTGTACACTGGTTTCCGGCAGGGCAACAAAGTTAATGAGCAAGAAATGGTCACTACAGTACGTTGAAAAAATGTTTATGGCATCCCCTGTTTAAAAGTTATTCCAGAGTTTAGTTTGAAGAAGTTAGTAAAGAGTAAATTAGATAAACTTGAGCTATGAGAAAAGTCCGTCATTGGTCGTTAGCAAAGCAATGTCAGTCAAAATTTTTGGACAAAAAGTACCATACTCTCTAGCGATATCTAGAAGTCTGGCTTGCAAGACTACTCTGATGACAAGCCCTTGTTGCCAGCTCGGTTAGTCTATTCAATACCTAATTTTATGGATCTATTATCTTGCTAGATATTTATGTTTCGCTAACATACTCCCATTACAGCCCCTAGCAAGCTTTTTTTTTTCAGCAAGCAAATGTCTCAGTATAAAACTAGCCAGCTAGCTATATTTATGTAATACTGAATTTTATGGTGCTATTTGTTCCTAGCTATTTATATTTATCTTATATACTCCAATAACAGCCCCTTGTTGTAACACTAGCTTGGCTTTCTAACAGCAAGCTAATTTAAGCTAGCTAACCTTAGGAAACACTTACCTGATTTATGTCTTAAGAGGACCACAACGGTCAAGACACAAGCTTATTTCATCTCTCTCTCTCTCTTCCTTCTCATCACACAAATAAACATGGCAGCCATTGTAAATAATTACCCAGTAGGAGATTCTGCCTGATTCTGGATTTCATTTAAGGTGCTTCGATATATACAGATAATCATCATTCTTCATTCTGAAATGAACATGATTACCTCTCAGTGAGGACTTAAAAAAAAGAAGCCTTTTGTGCCTTAAAAAATAAATACCATCCCTCAAATCAATGGCTGGCGTATTGAAACGCAGCCTGGGGTCATTAAGGCCGCTTGTCAAGTGCTGCTTCCCAGGAAGAAATATGTGTTTGAGGACCATTAAAGGTGTCTATTAAAGAAATGGCAGGATCAGATTGCAGGATCAATGCGAGGACCGTCTACTAGAGACACCACTGAAATCCACAGGAATGTAGTGGACGCGGTCAGAGCGGTGATGAGGATTGATTACTCATCGCTAACCAGAACAATAAAGATAGTAAAATGTCTGATAGCAGTTCACAGCAGATTGTTCATATATTTGCATGATCTGATGTATTACTACATTTACAATGCATAGAGAAACTACCCTGCTAAAAAAAAAACACTTGAAATCACTTCCTAGTGGGAAATGTCCTATTGGTTTCCATTAGACATTTTCCAATCAGGATCTAATTGTTTTATTGGTTTCCAAGCATCCACTTATTCTTGATTAAGTTACAGATCCAGGATATATTCAGTGTGTCATGAACTGAATTATTGTATCTTATCGGATTTCTTGCTGACAGTCTGAAGATCATTGCAGGCGCAAAAATGACATTAGGTCCTTTAAATCACAGATAAATACCTTATTACCACAAGGTCACCATCAGAGACCACTAGACTCTTGGAGGACACCTTTAGCCCATTCGAAAACCAACACACTCGTATAGACGCAGTCACAGGTCACCTGTTAAGCCATTAGGACCCTTTACATTGTAAAATGAACCCATTATTACCATTACAAACCATTACAAAACCACCAGAATCCAATATAAACCTGTGATGGTTTTAATGAATTATTGTCAGCAGCGTGAAAACTTCTGTCAATCAGAAATCATTTCTTTCAACCGGCAGTTTCTGTATTTCTACAGATCTTTAGCTAAACGTGTATGTAAAGGTATGTATACATATAAACCCATTATCATTAAAAATAAGTTCATTTACAGCCTGACACAACTTATTGATACAAAACCGAGATGAGAGGAAGATGTTTGCCTCAAAAACACAAAATCTTTCTGCCAGCTTCAAACTAAGCCTGGGTAAATCAAAGTTTAAATATTAATGCAGTTGCACCAAACTTCAAATCGTGTTTAAAAATAATCAGGATTGCATTTAAATCATCATTTAATCCTGGTGTTATTTTTACAGTAAACTCAGATTTACTTTAATCCTGTTACTTTATTACTCTTAAAAAGCGTGAAAAAGACGTCCTTGTTGATGGTAAATGGAACGTTTGGACTACAGCCAGAGTGAAACCTTTCAATGCGTCTTTTCGAAACGACGTAGAAAAGATGATTATCGCAGTCATATACAAGCCATCAAAATTAAATACAACCCAAAAAAAGAAAAGTATATTTGGGGGCCAAATCAAGGTGGAACAGAGCATACAAAATGTAGACCAATAACAATATATTTTTATGGGGCTATTTAATAACTCAGGCCAGAATCGGCCAGTAATGGACATCTCATTGGGATATATTAGATGTAGTGCAGAAGGAGTTCCTCAAAGAAATGTTATGCTCATTTTCACTCAAGAGGCAAGAAAAAAAACAATAATGATGATCTCAAGAGTAGCACTGCTGCTGTTTACTTTTTCAGACTGGTGAATCCATCATGGTGGACGATCAGGGTTAATCCCCGATGACGGTTTTAATCAGCGGTTAAGGTTTTTTCTTAATCTAGAATTAAGTGGTGCCACACAACTCGAATTGAAACAAAGCTTGGATCAACAAATCCTTGATGGTGCAGCCCACGCCAAGTATACAAATATACCACTGTATAACATACATGGCAACCCAGCCCACCCACACTGACACACATGAACCACAAGCCACATAAGGCACAGTTGAGTTAATTAATAAATGCAGATTTAATTAAAATCAGCCAAGGTCCCACCTATTCACAGATTATTGTTTCCTATAATTAAGTAATTAGGGCCGGCCCTTGTGAATACCAGGTAATGAGAGGGAAGACGTTATCGGCATGGCGTCGCCTTTCAATACTTGTGTTTCTGGAAAGCAGGAGCAGAATGTGGGCGTTCTCCGCAGTCTGGCTCTATTGATTGGCCCAGACTTATTACCTCCGCTGATGTGGCCTTTCATTTTCAAGGATGCATTTGTTGTCTCTATCACTCAGGCATGAATTGTAATTAGAAGTTGCAACACATCCTGGGCGGATGAGCGCGTTTGGAGTCTTAACCACACAAATCTCACTTATAGATCCTTTAGCCCCACTTTGACAGGAAGGGAAATCAGCGGACTGACTTAACCTCGGAACACTTGACTTTTCTTTTTCCATCCTGCCATAGTGAAAAGCATAAAAATGCATGAGGAGAAAAATGTCATTAAAAAAAGAAACGGCCTGGTCAATCTCTTTTGTTCCTTCTTTTTTTCCATGTCTAGAATTTAATTGGCAATTTATGTTAATAACTCTGAACATAATTGACGCATAATTATGCATTGTGTTAAGCCAGCATCTGTAATGAAGCTTTTTTTTTAAAGCAAAGTATAAAAATCTGTATAACTCATTATGACTTAGAGAGGCTGCAAGGGAACAATCTGACACATTTCCTTTTTTTTTTTTTTTTTAAAGTCCTGCTGCATGGGATTTCAGAGCTTTGTCCAGTTCTTTAGACTTCTGATAGAGAGAGAAAGAGAAGGACATGATCCATCGCCATTTTTCTTTCATCACGCAAGCGGCCTTGACGCTGGTTTGGCACTGATGTCTCTCTTCACTGCGTCGTCCTTCATCGCTAATGCAAAACATAAAGCTGTTCAAATGGCTGAAAAAAAAAGGATTCTTTGTTTTTCAAGAAGTCCTTTTAATCTGTTCTCAGATATGTCCGTTTATGCCAAGCTGTCGCTCTGACACGATGCCAAAAGTCTCTCTCGACTCTCGACGCTTGCTGTTTTCAAAGGAAAAAAAGATGTCCCTCTTTTTTGCAATGCCCAGCCAAGACAAATAACCCTGTAACTCTGTTAGCTGCGTAAACGCCAGACCAACCAACCAACCATACATGACGAGCCGAGCCGAGCTCTTCTCTTTTCAGACGTCTAAATTTAAAGGCCAAAGTCCAGCTCGATCCCTTCGCAAAAAAAAATAAAAATTCCTCAAGTGGATGCAGTAGAGAGTGTGCAGCTTAGTTCACTTTGGTCAAGTAAACTTGTCTTGCTACGTCTCTATTCTGGCAGACACACGCTGTGTTTTGTTTTAGGTCACAGAAGCCTGCCTGAGGAACTCTTTTTTTTGGTCCCAGCAGCCGTCTGCTCATATCTGGCCCGTGGCGACAAGGCAAAAATAATAAAGCGTGAACAGGGGATCACGGTGCCCTTTAGAGAAGAGCTGAACACTGACGCAGCCTGTGGGTTGAGACTGTAATTTAAAAAGATAAAGACTCGAGTTCCTTTGGAGACCTTTTTTTTTTTGAAAATTACAACAGATGACCATGCGCTTTTTTTTAGCCGACTCCGAAATGTTAGCCGTTGGCTTTTCTAATAGCCATGAGATTTTCTCATCCATCCACGTGGTGCTTGATCCAGTCCTCAGAAAGCGAGGTCAATTGCAATGACAGTCAGTATTTTGGTAAACCGGCGCTGTTTGCGATCGGCTTGGCCTTTAACCAAATGCTAACTTGTGGGGAGATAAATCCAATAACCCGGCATCCTTAATAACAGCCGAGCAGACAGCACATAACCAAGAGAGGAATCAAAATAGCTCTCAAGTGCTTTTCATACTGGGCAGCCAATAACTCCCTTTACAGGGGCGGCTCAAAAACCAATAAACACACACGCATTCCAGGGGAATTCAGCAAACCCTCAGGAATGTCCAAGTTTATTGTCAAGGCCAGCATCCGAGCCGTCCATCCATAAAAAATGACGGCGGGCCGCACAGAAAAAAAAGGACGGCTGAATACGGACGACACTTACCGGGGCGTTGTTTGATTGATTCGCTGTTGGCAGAACTGAATGGCAGACAATTAAGCGACAGAGAGGTCAAGTGTGTAAAAACGAGGGAAGTGTGTATTGCTCGGGAGTGCAACTAATGGGATCCGTTTGAACCCGTGACCTGCCATTGGGGAGGCAGATTAGGGAATAATTACCCTTCTGAGTGATATGGAGGGGACATGTGGTGACAAAATCTTTTCTGACAATCAGTCGATTCTGCATCGCTGTCTGAAGACTATGGAATTATTCTAATGGAAATCTTCAGGAAATTAAATATTCCTGTCTTGCGCCGGTAAATAATAATGATAATCTAATTATGAATTATTTACAGCACGGCAATTTTGTGTTTGGCAACAAATCGTGTCATATGAATAGTTTCCAAACCGTATCTGGTCACCTTCATGTTTCTTTAGACATGCCCAGTCTTGTGATGCTCAAAATACAATTTGAATGAAAAAAAAAGAACAGGAAATTATTTCATTCTCACCGCATGCCATACTCCAGCCATGCGTTCGCTCTGTCCTGCGGGAAATATCTGTTTCTTCTTTCACTTTTTTGGTTTTAAACAACACTTATGTTATGTTCTGTGTCCCCGCCATCACAAAGGAACAGATAAGTAAATAAAATCAGCGTTGACATTTCATAACAACAAGGACAAGGATTCCTCTGTGCTGGTTGACATTTCCAGCATGTGACTGATAATTGCTAAGCAAAGAATAACAGAACTTATTCTGACAAAAACCTGTTTTTGTTGACATTTTAAATACATTTTTATGATTAAATTTTAATTAAAAAAAAAGTGTTCTCAAAGGATTCCATGCAGGAACATGGTTAAGCACTTTACCAGTATGAATAAAACATTATTTTGTTCATCTTATTTTTTACTTATTTTATATCTGTAAAACATTGGAGCCAGAAGATGTAAGCAGTGGTCAAAACCATAAAAGCTAAGCGATCGGAAACATGAGAAACTAGAAAAACTAGGGTACCTAGCAAAAGAGACAAAAGCTCGGTCTTAAATCATCCCCTCGTTCACTCATTCACTATTCACTAGCATATTGTACTAGTATAGACTGTTCTGTATAGAGCACTATAGACGGCAGCAGGACCGAATTCAGATGACTACTCATCATCATAACCTACAGTCGCATGTCAACAATATTAACCAGGCCAGTGTTACCATCACAGGACATATCAAAGTAAAGTGATCATGACTATGGCCTATTCCCTTCGAAGGCTACACCCTTCACAGTGAGAACTCTGTAGGGGAAAGTAACGTGCATTTGGAGCGCACTTCAACGTCATTTTTCAAAGACGAAGCAGTGGTTTTATTGTCGCATCATCACAGACACTGATGTATCGCAATTTAGTAATGAACAGATGGACTAAGCAGCGAAAACGTCAGCATGCTGACACCAGTTTCATTTACAAGCTGCTCTTCACTTAGTCTGATTTTGGCAATTAACAGACGCAAATAAATACAAATGCACGAGCTCTGGGCTGTTACCTGATACCTTTAGCAAAGAGCACTTTCCACAGCTTTACTATTACTAAAATGCAATGTTTCGTACTTGAACTTGACCTACATTTATAGGTAAACTCGCCGGTAAACTCATTCAGCGTAAAAACAGTGCAAAGAATCTCGCGCGGGAAGTGTCCATCGGTTGTTCCTTTCAAACAAACAAACCGTTTTGAAAGGCCCTTTAAAGTTAATCCTTTTCAACGCTTCAGTTTGAAATGATTCTACTACAAATGGCTGCCGTAGGCGTGTCCCCCTTCAAAGTGCCCTGTGTAGGCTTCATCACTTCAGAATGGAGCGCAGCCTGAGACAGTTTAGCAATGTTTCTTTTTAAATATGTGTTCTAGTAGATATCTCTACAGCTAACGGGCAAAGTTACTGTCAGCTAACGTTTAAATGACCCTAAGAAATCACCTGGTCATTGTGCTAGTCAACCTAAACCATGAAAATACCGAAGCAGTTTTTGGTATCACTTTACCTTGAACCCTGCGTCATGACACAGACATAAGCATGTCATGCATAATGTCATATGCTGTCATGAGTTGATGACAGTTGATGTGCAGTAATATAACAGTGTTATGTCACCATTACCAGTAACTGTCCTGATAGGTGTCATAATGTCTGATGTCATGACGGGTTATGTCACATGCTAATTTTTGCAATGCTAAACACCTAAGACAAAATTCATATATAAAATTTAGGGTGCCTATGGCAAGAGGGCAAGATACCGTATATCCACCTTATACTCTAGAAACATGCTGTACTGGCTACTTGTCTGCAGCAACAAGCACTTTCTTGTCCTTCCTCACTTCTCTCTGTCCAGTTCTGCCTATTTCTAAGAAATTTAACTGTGCTATATGAGCTCACACACTCACACCATCCACTGGACTCCATCTCATTTACATTTGAGGCATCACCCGAAGATTGATAACTCATTACTTTTTTGGACATTTCAGTGTCACGAAAAAATCCATCCTGCATAATTCGACGTATTACCATGTTGCTCTGACTAGATGGGGAAAAAAGAGAACATTGCCGAGGCACAGGGGAAAAGGCCTAAAAAGAAAAACTAAAGCTGATGGAGCAAACAGCAAAGTAACAGAAATCTACTTGGCAAATCTTAAATTTTCACTCGGATAGACAATGATTTACAGCCAAGAACAATGTTTTTTATCACCTCCACCTCTGCTATTTATGTCTTCACACCAATTAAAACTCATTTCTCCTCAGAGGGACGGCCGAGACGATCCAAATGTCCAAGCGGTGCTCCCGAGAATAAGGAATAAGTCTCAAATTGGAGAAAAGTGGACTCCTTTTAGGTTGCAGGTTTCAAATCTGTACTGTAGTCTCATCATTTCTTCATTGTGCACTAAATTTACACTTTAAATTGTACACTAGCCATGGTATGGTCAGATGTACAACCCATATAAATACATTCATATGTTAGATAAAAGCCACGCCATCTCACATAAGAGCTTTATAGATGGTCATCTGATCCTCCAGAGCAGCTTCAAAGCTCCTTGGCGTAGGTTCTACAAGTCTCTAGAACTGTACTGGGTGAACCGATGGAGATCCAAAAGATCTTCCCTCAGTTGGTGGTGGAGAGCCGCTGTCTAACACGTCGCTCCAAAATCTCCCACTGGTGTTCAATTGGGTTGAGAATCTGGTGATTGCGAAGGCCATAGCATATGATTTACCCTCGTGACCTGTGGATGGGGCATTTATTCAGCTTTTTCCTTTCATATGTTACCCGTCTTTGTGTGTGTGTATAAAATATATAAAATGTAGTTATGATTTTTTATTTATTTAGTATCTTATTTAATGTTGGTCTGCAAATAAACCCATAAACAACAATTACTTTTGAAAATGCTACTTAATTATAGTAGTGGAGTGTTGGTGTTGGGTTACTTGCCACCCATGCAGATTTTTCCACAGATGTTTGCTGTTTTATTGTATTGTTCTCCTCTCCATTTCACGCAAAGAGGCCAGATTAACACCGTGAGACCAATTAGGGCAAGTGTGTCGGATGTGGCACGAAAAGGGCAAGAAGAAGAGCTGAGAGCAGCAGTCCGGCCCTGCTGCATTACTCTGGTTTGTTTTGCTCTTTAATCCCTCTAGACTCAGTCCAATTACTTAACTTCCGCGTAACCCCTGAGGTCACGATCTAGTTAATGCTGTGTTTTTTTACAGTGGGAGGAAGGACAGCGGCGCTGGCCTCGTTATCCAAACTAAAGGTACTTTTCGAATCAGCAGTATTCACCTCATTACACACTGAGATAAAAAGCGCTAAACAGAAACAGAACAGATAGACTGAGAGTCTTCTTCTAATCTAGATCAACTCAATTACACCAATTTCATTCATCCCTTTCAGTATTTATGTATCATTTCCCTCCATCTGATGTTTTTTTTATTTCTCAGAATAGAAAGAGAAAGAAGAATTTGCTAAACATGCTGCTTGCAAACTCGATATAATGCAAGCTAGCAAAATCAATACCATGCTACAACTTGGAGCCAAAACTGGAAACTCTGCTGGGTCATATATTAATGCAATAAGCACAACATCCTCCCACCATTCGGCCGAAGCGTTCCTCTCCGAGGCACTTTGCTTGTTCAACAAAAGAATATGTGAGCCTCATCATTGCGCAAATTATTAGAAAAGGGCCGTAATTGATGCTCTCAGCAATTTTTATTACCGATGCATGTGGTAAACCGTGTAAGAAGTAATGAAAACTCATTTACCTTATAGAACAGCCTTATAGATCTCTAGATAGTGTAATAAGATTAGAACAGACAGGGTATAACATCTATCGACAGATGTTCCTCAACGCGGCCACTCCAGAAAATCCAATTTTACACACCATAGCTTCACTGGATTACTTTCTCAAACCCGAGACCCGAGAAGATTTTCATAAAGAGACTTGTGATTTTTATTAACTTTGTAAACACAGTCCCATATGAGGCGCATTGTATTGACTATCGAAACCTGCTGGAATTGAAACCTGTGCATAAAGAAGTGCATCGCTAAAAAGTCTGTAAAATGATTACATCATATTTTTTGGAAAAAGCTTCTGATGGAAGTCCTGCTGCTCGGTTTTGGTTCGAGATCATTATCCAGAATCATTATTTAAAAAATCATTGGGGAACAAAAAGAAAAAAAGTCCAAAGCTCAAGGACTCAAGGACGTTCGGTCAGGAGGACAGGGCGAGACTGAAAAGATATGATATGGACATCTAATGCTAATAGCCAGCCAATTGGCATTCACAAAGGAAGGCCATTCATAACTCATAACTCTCATTTGGTCTGAATTTGATTGTGAATGAGATCAAATCGAGAACGTCAAATTATCAACGACCTTTAGCACCGCATGTATATGTATGTTCATTGGTGTTTCGATTGCCGATTCAGTTCAGTTCAAATACAGGCTTCTGTGACTCATTTTAGCTTTTTTTACGAAATGTTGGTCAAGAAAGTTTGTTCACGGTTTGGACTTCATGATACAAATCATCAATAAAATTTGGCACTTGTCCCCTGATTCTAAAATGTTTTACTGATTTGAGCTGGTCGTTTTTTATTCTCCATATACAGGGAACAGAATGAGACCTTGACGCCATGGTGAAAAGAACATGTAAGAAAGCGAGCAGCCCATTTTAGCGAGCGATTGAGTCTTTAGCGGCTCTGTGATGGTCTGATAATCTCCAAGGGCATATGTGCGGTCATTAGTGCCGAGGATCACCTTATCCTCCAGAGAAAGACAGACCGGGCCAATAAGTTATTCCGCCCACCACCAGGCGAGATGCTAATGGTCTCTCTCTCTATCTCTCGCTCTCTTTTCCTTGCCTGAGGATGAATGCGTGCCTAGCGATGAGTCTCCTCTATCACTTTATCACTCCTCCTCCTCAGCTCATTCGGCTTTATGACCCCCGTGATGATGAAGGCTGGTTTTCTGAGAGCACACGGAGAACTGTCCAAGAACCGCAGTGTTACTGGCATGTCATATATAAGGATTTAATGATATTATAGTATATTATATTATATAAGTATTTATAGCCCATTTAAAATACAGTTGTCACAACTCATCACTGAGGTCCAAAAGAATTCCCATTTTTTCCCCCTATATTCTGATATGAAAATCTAAAATCTATCAAATTCGTGTGATGACGTATCTTTGATTCAAACAGATTCAAACAGTAACACAGTGCCTTCTTTATTTCTTTTTTCTCGCTTTCCCTTTTTCTTCCTTTCTTCCTCTCTTTCTTTTCCTCCTCTTTCTCTCTCCATCTCCCTGCGACACTCCATCTTTCTTTCTTTCTTCCTCCCTCCATTTCTACCTTTCTCTTTTTTTATTCTTTTCCCTCACTTTATTTCTTTCTCCTTTTCTTCCTCCTTCCCTTCTCTTCTTTTTTCCTCACTTCCATTCTTTCTTCCTTTCCCTCTTTCCCTTCTCCCTTTTTTCTTTCTTCCTCCTTCTTTTCCTCCTCCTCTTTCTCTCTCTTTCCACCTCCATGCAACACTCTTTCTTTCTGTCTCTTTCTTTCCCCTACCTCCATGTCTCTCTTTCTTCATACCTCCCTTTATTTATTTATTATTTTCTTCCTCCCTCCCTTCTCTTCTTTTTGTGATGATTGTTGACCTGTGCAAGTCATGTAACAGATATAAAAAAATTACATTAAAAGTTAAAATTACCATTAAACACAGCCATGGTCATAAAAAAATTTCAAAAGTCTGAAAAAGTTAAAGAGTGCAGTTCACAGGCCTAAGAATATCAAATAAGATCAAATATATATATATATATATCAAATAAGAAGGTTCAAGATCCTCTACAAGTGTCTCCAAAATTTTTAGACATTACATGAAGAGACTCAGTGCTGTTCTTCTCTCCAGGAGAGGCTTTTCCAAATATTAATAGTAATCTTTTTCAAACCTTTTGTGTTTGAAAAAATATTGTGTTTGAATAAAACCATACCTCATCATCCCCATAAGCTCATTGTTATTCTTTTTATATGTTTATTGTTGGTTATTTCATGAAGGGTGCCAATAATTCTGGAGGGCACTGGAAGCTATAACATAAAGGCGTTGTAGACCCTCATAGTGCACTATATGAACACCATTTGAGGTTCAGCCACAGAGAAAAGTGTAATAGGAAGAGCGTGGCTGAAAGTAACAAAGTAAAAGTAATTTTTTTGTCTTTACAAATTTACTCGAGTGAAAAGTGAAAAGCGTCCCTAATTAAATTTAAAAACTATGTAACGGAGTAAATTAAGCCTGTTACTACCCACCTCTGTGACTAACACATGATACTGTCTCATGCGTTATGCGTTATCATCCCTCCTGCTAAGCCAATAAGTTACACTTTTTTATCCATTTTACTGAAGAATGATGGAATCTTGTTTGAGAAATATCATTTGATAAAATTGCATTTTTTTTTTTCATAACACTTCTTGGTAGTGGACCCTACTGTATATAGACAATAGTATATGATCCATGGACTCAATATTGCACCTATAGCAGATGGACGTTTCAGTCGCCAGGATCAGAGATGAAAGTGATAAAGTAGATAGATTTAAAGTTTAAAATATTAATTTACACTGAAGGAACACTGCCTTGAGAATGGGAGAGAGAGAAAGAAAAAAAATTACTGAAATATTTATAATATTCCAGGCCATTATATGGGAATTGGAAAGGTTTTCTTGTAGCCTGGTTCATTAAAGGCTTACCGTAACTTAATTGACTTTTCTGTTCGGAGACGAATACGTTCCTTTTGTTCCTCCTTCTTTCCTGGAATTAAAAAAAAAATCTCATTAAACTAAAATGGGTGAATTCACAGGCAATAACGATGGACGCCGTCTCGGAGTATGTGTCGCCGTCACGTCGTCATCCTACAGCAGAGTAGAAGGACCACTTATAGAAGATTATGATTTCTATTGAGTGGTAAAGCATGAGGACATACTGCACACACACACACACACCTAGAAAAAAAGTATACTTTAGAATGGCAAGGTGAAAATTAATTTTAAAAAGAAGTCCCCCTTTTTAAATGTCACAAGTCTCAGCTAGTCTCAATGTTATGGTCTGCGTTGAGGTCACATACGGGAATATAATGCTAATAAGGATGGATGTTGGATTTAGACCTCTAAAAGCGGAAAAAGTAATAAAATATATATATATAAAAGCTCTGTATCGTGTTGAAGAACTTAAAACCAACTGAATTGTAAAAGTGAAAGACCTTGAATGTATTTCCCATTTGCAAAGTTGTAGTTATGAAGTCTTTGCATCCTATTTTGGTATCTTCCCAATATTTCCCCCTTTTGTAAAGGGTTATTTGGATGGTAAAGGGGTTCTACTTGGAGCCTTTTCTGTTGTAAATGTTCACATATAACCTTTAGAATAGAATAGAATACATTTTTATTGTCACATATACAAGTACATTACAGTGAAATTCTTTCTTTGTATGTTGGTAAGCTGGGGTCAGAGGTCAGGGTCAGCCATGATACAGCACCCCTGGAGCAGGGAGGGTTAAGGGCCTTG
>JAOUQW010000034.1:985541-996440 GCA_028565825.1 Olivaichthys viedmensis
GCCCAACAGTGGCAGCTTGGTGGAGCTGAGGCTTGAACCCACGACCTTCTGATCAGTAGCCCAGTGCCCTAATCACTAAGCCACCACTGCCCCCTAATATATATATATCGCTTCACTGTAAAAGTCGCAGAACCTGCTAGTGAGCAAATAAAACAGATAAATAAAGTCTTAGGCACCCTCATTTTGTATATACATTTTCTTAGATGTTTATTTGATGTTTTAGAAAACATTAGAAAAGAGCAAATCTTGGCTTTCCAAACATTCATTTTCCAAATTTTCCAAATTTAATGTTACAGAGAAATATTTGTAAGTCATTATACATCACTTCATTCATTTGGCTGAATTTCTTAAATGAACATAAAAAAATCAGCAAAAAAGCATAATACAGAGATTTTGGTCAGGTCCCTTTTGACCTGAGAGTTAACAAGGTTAAATAAAAGTATTAAAAATTCCTGTTGTTTGTTAATGTGTACCATTTGTGGATTTTAGTGTCACCCCATTCTCTCCATCACATAAAGTACATAAAAAATATATATTAAGGGGGAAATAAAAGGTCTAAAGTGCAAATCTGTCAATCTGAACCACATAAAAAGACACAATAAATGCACAAATTAACCTATGTGGCATATTTTTGAAGAATATTCCCTTTACGTCTTAAAATTCATAACATCATAACATAGCTGCACTAGCATAAATTAGCACCTTCATATTAGCCGTGTTCATGTAAATGATACGTATATATTCTGTATACAAAAGTTTTACTCCAAAAGTAGATATCTTTATAGTAAGAGTCAGAGGGATAATGTATATGCTCACATGATGTCCATTTCACATTTGTGTATTGATGCCAATGTGTACGTGTGTGTAAATGCCTGTCAATGTGAGCGATTCCTCTTTTCACTCATTTATCTGAATGCATCCAGGTGGGCCGTGATGCGTTCCACAGAACCATTTCAGAGAGTTTATTGTGTGCGTTGTGGCACAGCGAGTACTCTGGGGAACTGGGCCTTGCTTTTGGCCCTTCTCTGGGCTCCAGCTGAAATGCAAACCTGCCCATTGTGCGGCGATGAAAAGGCAATATAATCTAGCGCCGTGTGTGTGTGCCAAGCCCCACTGAGCCCCATTGATTCACTGACACCCAGCTTGGTGCCGGATCTGTGTTGATTCCCTCCGAATGTTAAATATGAGGTAATAATGCGGCTGCAGTCGGTGTATTAAGCGGTGTATGTGACTGCCGGAACGCGAGGCTCTGTTATTTCTATTATATTCTATATTTAACACCGCTCTTGCTTGGGAGGGAAGAGGGGGGGGGCATAATTTGTCTTTCTGAATATGCTGTCCAGCACAAAGAAAAAAATACAACAGATGGAGCTAAAAACAAAAAAAAACAAAAAAAACAAACAAAGAAGAGCGTTTTGGCTTTAAACCCAAAATTGACATTCGGAGCCAGCAATCGAACAACAGTTGGCCGTTCTCCCATAAAATTGGGATTGTATATTCATACTGTGTTTAAAAAATTTTTTCTCTCTTTCTGTCTCGTTTGCTTGTTTCTCCCCTCTGCCGCCTGCCTCGCCTGTGATGAATCTCAATTACGGCAAGGTCACCTTTCATTCGCTTGATCTCTCTGTTGCTTTATTGGAACTGGCAGTACTTCCACACTATTATGGTGCACTTATTGACAGGCCGATCCCTCTCCAAACAAGACTGACAAAAAATGCGGGAGAGTTACTGGCTCCCCTCTAATTTTGGGTGACAGAATTGGCACAAGATCGTCATAGCCGAGCTAATGGCCTTATAGTAATCTCCCCGTGCTCTCTGGTGGTTCGAGGCCGGCCGATTTATATGCTGCTGCTTTTGCCCACAATCTGCGCCATGGAAATGTGTGTGATCTGTGAGTCTCTAAGCAAGAATAATTTATAATAACCGCTTAACTGTCAAAAATGAGGAAATGTGGAAATTGAACTAAACGGAGACACATCAGACATCACAGGATGTGAAATCGGATGTCTTTGTGTTTGTTTTT
Source organism: Olivaichthys viedmensis (assembly GCA_028565825.1). NCBI lineage: Eukaryota > Metazoa > Chordata > Actinopteri > Siluriformes > Diplomystidae > Olivaichthys > Olivaichthys viedmensis. The sequence goes on from JAOUQW010000034.1 coordinate 987,565, forward strand.
TTCATAGCTGTCATTTAAGATCTGGAGGTGTTCTTCTCACATAGGGTACTATGTGATGTATCAAATGCCCCTGTAATCTAAACATGTAAATATCCATTTCAAAGCTATGTTAAATAGATGATACGACAGTTCCTTTGCTGAAGCGATTTAAGAGTATTAAAAATTGGTTTAGGCAAACCCTTTTAATGTCGTCTTTACTCTGCTAAGTCAATAGGTATTAGTGACTAGTTATATAGTTGTCATTATTTGAATTGGCTCAACAGGTTAAGATTCTGATAAGAAGGTCGCGAGTTCAAGCCTTGACACCTCCAAACTGCCACTGTTGGTCCCTTGAGCAAGGCCATTAATCTTCTCTGCTCTATGCGAAGAAAATAATTTCACTGTACTGTACTTGTATATGTGACAAATAAGCCTGTATTTCTTTCAAAGTGATCATAACATCTTGGCATAACATCTTAGCAACTATAGAAAATGACCCCAAGGACACACCGATCAATGCAGATAGAATTAATTAACAAGGTTTGGTGAAATCCTTAGAATTTCCCATTGAAATGAAAGGAGCTTGGGCTCACACTGGTCTACATATAGGGTAAAGGACCCCCCCCCCTGAAAAAAAACGTGACTCGTTCCAGGAAGTTGATTTGAACTGGCAGCGCTCGTCTTTCTAAATCACCTTCTCTGGCGTCGACAACCTTCTGACCACTGGCTCCGCCCAGTTACTACCCTTTATCACCACTGTTTTCTATTCCATATTAAGGACTCAAATCTTCTGCCACAAAGTTTTTCGCCATCTGGCTGCGCTTCTGAGCCTTGTTTATTCCTTCGTAGTCAAACCTGTTTATCTGTGCATCGATCTTTGCCTAGTAGGCAGCTGGCCTGTCTATCGAGCATTGATTGTTTATATTGAGTCCGGTGTGGTCTACAGTTTCTTTTTTGTACACGGTTTTGACCTTTGGACTGTGTCCTGGATTATGGCTTTCGTAAAGCTGCATATGCAGTCATTTGTTACACATGGGAAGGGCATTTGGTGGTCGACTTCCTTAAATTTGGATGAGTAGTATTTAAGATTAAGATAAGATACATTACAGAATTTTAATATAAAATCAAAAGACATGCTCTGCATCTTTGGGGTCATTGGGACCAGACTAGGAGGGTTAAACCCAACTATCTCAAACAAACAGCGCAGGCTCATGTTGTCTGTCTGACTCGGTTTACTGTGTCGTCTATCTCATGGAGACACTGCCGAGTTTTATTTACCTATCTAAAGTGGAACTGGTGCTGAAATACTGAAGAGTGTGTATGTGTGTGGCACTTTTTGACCAAGCCGAGTCCATTGGTCAGGACCTCTCCGGGCCATATCGATCTGTGCTCGGATTGTTTGACCCTGTTTACAGTCTGAGGTAAAGGAGGCACGTCTCCGAGACCTGCAGAGAGCTGAAAATGTCAGCCAACACCAGATACGGCTCCAAGAACGAAGGGCATATTATTGAGTTAATCCTGGAGAGAGGGAAATTCTAGCCCACAAAGAGCACCTGGGTCTCACGGAGTCATTACAACAGAGAAATGGTGTTTTCTTCCCAGCAAATGGATCTATTATGCACTGGAAACATCACCTTTGGCGGCTTGGCCACCAAAACACAAACTTCTGTCTCTAGATGAGTTTTCCCAGAAGTGAAGAATTATGGAATTGTGTAAAAATAAAGTGAAAAACGATCTCTCGGATTGGAGGGCGTGCATGCTTTCAGGAATGCCTCTGTAACACTGAGTTTTTGATCTGTGGCTGCAGGGTAACCATAAGTTATGACATGACATCTTCAGATTTGGTAAAAAAAGAAAAAAAAGCAGCATCTCATTCTAGGTGATTTCCTAAAACTTATCTACCTGGGGTTCTTGTGAAATAGTCCGGTTAGAATCATGCAGATCCCTCAATGAAGCAGAAATACAGGACGATTTGCACCCACCTCCTGATAAAATACTTCAGAGAAACAAAGTAAAAGATACGGCAGGAACTTCTCCTCTCAGCCATCCTTGTCACGCAGATACACACGGATCTGAATCTTTTGTAGCATGAAGAGAAAGAAAATGTGTGCCGAACCTTGTGAAATGATCTCTCTCACAAGTATCCCTTTCATGCTGGTGCAGCTGGATTGAGACTAAGAGGGTGATAACTGTCAGCCTGATCATGGATGCGGTTTTCAGGGGCTTTGTAGTCATCTGAAATGGAGCTTCTTACACACCGTAGAAGTGAGGAACAGTACAGAGAAGGTACAGCTGAAGGATGTTTTCTAGGCAGTAAAATGGGTTTGTAGAAAGAAAACACAATTAACAATTCTAGGATTGGTTCCAGTCCTTCCATAAGGGTCCCAAGAACATTGTTTATACAGTAAAGCAATATTACAAAGAGTACACTATTAAAATCGGTCATTATTTCTTAATGAAATGGAGAGAAAAAGTGTGAAAGAGCAAATGAATGACGCTATAATGGACTGTAATTTCCCAGAATTGGAACTACACTCTAAAACTAGCACCCTAAAGTGTTCTTCAGTTTGTGACTCTAAGGGAACTCTTAAAGGTTCTATTAAGAGCCCTACAACTGAGTTTTTTTCTTTTCATAGAGGGTTTAAAGTAAGCGAAGCACCCTTAACTATCCAAAGAACCCTTTTCCAAGAATGTAGGATTGTCATAACTATCATCATTTACTCTCTATTACATAATTTGCAACTATCATCATTTACAAAAAAGGTAGGTTCCATCTAGCACCCTTACAAGGTTCTTTGGTTTATTCCTCCAGAGGAATCCTTTAAGGTTTTATGTGGAACCATATAACTGAAGTTTACCTTCACACATTTTCTTTTCTAACCATTTCGAAGGTGCTGGACAGGTTAAACGATGAAATTTAAAGACTGCTCTAATATTATTACTACACTCTTAGAAAAAGGTTAAATCTAGAATCCTTAAGGGTTCTTCAGTTTGTCCCTCTAATGGGAATCCTTAAAAGTTCTATCTAGAACCCTACAACAGAGGTTTTTCCTTTCAAAAAAGTTCAAAGTAGAACCCCTTTAGAAAGCTAAGAACCCTTTACTATCTAAAGAACCCTTGAGGAACCATTTTTCCTATTTTTACATCTCTATTCAGAGGCCTCTCTCATTCTTTGGGTGTTTCTCAATTTGCATTCTTATTGTGTTCTTGTGTTCTTGGGTACTCGCTTGACATCACCTTTGACCCAAGTTCACATCCAATACTGAAGACCAAAAGTACCAAGAACGAGCGGTTAAAATACCAGGAAGTGTTCTTGATCCTACCCAAATATCGAGAAGGGCATCAGACTTTTGAGAACAGAGATAGCGGATAAGGCAACTCGTAACTGCAAGTTCTCAGTTCTTTTATTTCATCTAAATGTTGCGTTAAAATCTAATCCTAAAAGTTAAGGTGATAAAAGGGGAATCGAGTTCTCAAATATTTGCTTGATTGGGTGATTTAGTCAGGAGGAGGCTTTTCGTTAGTTAAGTTAGCTAGCAAGTTAGCATTATCAGTGAAAGTTGAAGGGCAAATTATTAACCATCCTGATCTCATGAGATATTAGTACAAATTTGAACGAACAAGGCCGGTGTGGCTGGATTTCATTGGATTTCATACAAATTAAGTCGTAAGGTATGAACTCTAAACCTACCACAAACCCTAACCTTAACCTTCATAACTTTTCATTGTTAATTGTTATGAATTTGTCAGTGTGAGACCATGTTGTGTTACCCTGAGGTAACTTAGCAACCTGTCATGGCTCATGAAGCTGGAAGCTGCAAGCACTAAAGGAAAGTATTAGCTAAGTAAGCTAACTGGCTATCAATAACATCCCAGGTAACTTTATCTAGCTGGCTCAGTTAGATGGAAGCTGCTAGCTAGAACTACAAGCCAAACTCTTACAGGAGTGTTCTTCACTCTTGTGTCCTCGGTACTGAGGAACAGAACACAACCCCCCCCCTCCTCTCTCTCTCTCTCTCTCTCTCTTTTACAGTTCATAATCTTCTTGATCATCAACTCCACTTTTACTGAGTTACTGAAGAAGGTAGAGTCTTTTCTCATCTTCCTCTCATCTTTTTTCTCATCTTTCTCCCAGCTCTGTGACTCTTCTCTTCTTGATCCTCGCCTCAGTTTCGATCATATCGCTCCTGGATTCCCCCCCTAGTGCTCTCTGGAGGCACACTCGACTCAGATGCGTTTCCTCATGTGACCCCGGAGCTGCATCAATGTTTAATGGCTCACTGGCTGCTACTCAGGTATTGTGTATGTTTAATGCCTTTCTGGCTGGGCTCCGCTTTAGCGGGTATTATTTTAATGTTTTATTCAGGGGTTCGGCAGGTTAAAGTTTCCTCAGGCCGCCACCCATGTAATTCCCCCGGTTGAAATATCAGGGTGACGAACCATTGGCTCCTCATGGAGGATCAGAGACAGGAAAGCATGCTGATCGGATGGCAATTCCTGCTCCATATCCGTGTCTGGGAGAGATAGTGAGAGACGAAGGAAGGGGGCGGACGTCTTATTTTCGTTTTGAAGGCACAGGAAACCCAGATGTGTCCCAGTCCACTGCAGGCGTCAATATATTTATCTTACTCGAACCAAGTGACAGTTCGTTTAGCCTCTATTTCATTTCATCCTTGGCGACAACAACAACAACAAAAAAGAGTCCAGGATTAATGAAAGTGGAGGATATTCTCACCACTGGTGCAGAAAGAGGGAGAATACGGATGTAATATAAATGCTTTATGTATGACCAGTGATTGAAGGCCGAGGGCTTGCGAGGCCCCGCCGTCATGCCCTTGGACAAGTGAATAAATCAGCCCACAATTAGGGGGCCCTGATTTCATTTAGGCAACCTCGCAAGGCTCCTGAGGCGGATCTTGGCAGATGTCAGTTCTAGCCAATTGATTTTGTCGCTGTCCTGAGGCCCTCCAGCCCTCTGTCCTCTTCTATGCCTGATTAAAAATGGAATTCAGCAATGAGCCAAGTGACTGTCCACATGAGGAGACAGCAAGAGGATGAGCTCTTGCATGAGTGCCTCTCTCTCTTTTTCTCTCTCTCTACTTTATTCAGACATCCACAAACAGATACCAAAAATAAAACCTTAAACAATGGCTTCATGGTACACAAACACAAAAACCACCCCAGCTTTGCTAAGCGAATAGACAGGAATCAATTTGTCTTTATATATGCAGAACCCATTAGGCAGAAACACTATCTTAATCAAGCCTAGAACTTGGGATCTTTACAGTTGTTGGTCTTGTGAGAATGAACCTATCAGTGTTCCGCCAATCATTTGTACCTCGGCTTATTAGCAAGGCGGTACTTATGTCCAACACAAACTGATCCACGAACTGCCATGAGAAGTGTCGAACTGCCAAACCATTCTATTGACAATAACAATAATAAGAAAGGTTTCAAAAGGATTCTTTGGATAGTTAGGGTTCTACATGGAACCCTCTGTGATAGGGAAACCCTCTGTTATAAGGTTTTTCATAGAACCTTTTAAGGATTCCCACAGAGGGGCAAGCTGAAGAATCCTTTAGGGTGCTAGATTTAACCTTTTTTTTCTAAGTTTGTACACTCTTAGTTAATGGTTCAAGCTTTCTAAAGGGTTCCTACTTGGAATGTTTTGTAAAAGGAAAACCCCATGTTGGATTCTTCATAGAGCATTTAAGGATTTCCCCAAAGGGGACAAGTTGTATAGCTCTTTAGGGTGCTAGATTTAACCTTTGTACACTTTTAGAAAAAGATAAGGGTTATTTGAATGGTTAAATGGTTCTAGCTTTCTAAAGGGTCCCTACTTGAAACCTTTTGAAAAAGGGAAACCCTCTGTTATAAGGTTCTTCGTAGAAGCTTTTAAGGATTCCCACAGATGGGCAAGCTGAAGAACCCTTTAGGTGCTAGATTTTTTTGTTCAAAAACCAATAAGTAAAAAGATGAGGATGCATGGGAGGAGGTGGGGCCTAATTAATTATTATTATTATTATTATTATTATTATCACAAAGAACAATCTTAGATAAATTTATCTTTATATATATAATATAATTATAAACCAAAATAATAAATTTAAACCAGTGCCAAGGGGGTCTATTGTACCTCTAAAAACCAACATTAAGTGCATAAAAGAAAAAAAAAAGGAATAATAAAATGAATTAATTTAAGCAGAGACACAGAATTTGGAACATAAATCCCATGTTTTTACAGTCTTCTTGTTGCAAGAGTTAAACTTTCATATAACATTACTGTACACTTCATTTTTAAAATAACAAAACAGGTTTGATTTTTAGTACCAAGCACCTATGGATGTACTTTTCTTTTCCAGTAAAATAATTACACTGCATTAAAAATAAGTTACTTTTTAAATCCTAACTGAAAAAGATGGAGGGAAATGGGGTCACAGGTTAGAGTTAGCAACCTGAATCATGCATTTATGGATTAAAAATCCATACAAATCCAAGTCAGTGTGTAATATCATCTCCAAACCACTAAAGATGGAAGTCATACGCCACTGCTAATAATCTGAAGAAATGAAAGACCATCTACACTCTTAGAAAAAAAAGGAAAATTGAAAATTTAAAGAATGATAGTTGGTTTGAAACCTATTTGTAGCAAATTAATTATATGTCCTGCATGTTTGAAATAAAGCACATAACCATCAGGACTTTTGATCTCACCGCTTTGAGTTCAGGCTCCTAATTAGTGCAAAAAGCTGGAGATGAGTCAGTAATGTTAGCAGCAGGCCTGTTATCAAAGAACCAGATCTCACAGAGATTTCATAGGACAAATAAAAGTGAGTTTGTTTCTGCTTGGGCAAATTTTTAGAACTTGTGTTCATGAACTCGATAGAGATGGTGATTTTCATCTTTTTTCATTACATTTAATCATTTGTCAAACACTTTTAATTCAATCTGAGCATTGGAAGCATGAGGAAGTGGAGTGGAGTGGGCGGGGCTGGGTGTTTAACTTTATGCAAATGAGAAGTGAATTGATAAGGTGACTGCCGAGAGATGGTGGGACTCAGGACGCCTCTGTGAAACATTATCTGTTTGTTTGTTTTGGCAACCGTCAGATATTAATTTCTAGTCAAGATGGAGTAGATGGTGATTATTGCCAGGTCAAAGTTTGCGTCGTCTACATTTCATTGTTTCATATACAGACGGGCGTAGGTTCTACAAGTGTCTGGAACTGTACTGGAGGAATATATATTTCCTTTATATTGGGATGTAAACAATCAGTGTGTTCCAATTGCAAGGGAGCTTCCTATGTAGGCAGCATTAGCGCACTCCTGAGATAGGGACTGTTCCATTAACAAGGCACCTGCCCTATAAGCCCCTTATCTTGGCCAAATTTAAGGGCAACATCTCATGTATACCTTTCGGTGTAGGCAATCCCATCATTATATGCAACTAAGGCAACTGTCTTTAGAATGGAACACACTTAATACCTAGATAATACAATATAGATAACAATATGGAGAAACGATTGGCCCATAATCAGCATATAACAGATTTTAAAATTAAGCAAACTAGTCATTGTGTTGTCTGGGGTTGCCTATTTATTACAATAGTATTCGCTAGATTACTAGCTAATATTACTAGTCTACTAGGGACCAATGTATAGCAATTTGGGTTAAAAAAAAAATCACTGCCATGTGAACGAAGGGTTAAGGGGGCTGCTCAAGAGCGCAACATTGGCTCATTGGCAGCCCTTATCTTAACCGCTGCCAATGCCCTTCCAATACCCCTTATAATAATAATAATTATTATTATTATTATAATTATTATTATTATTATTATTATTTGAAACTCTTTGTGTCCAGGGAGGCCTTTCCTCTCCCCGCTCACTGACTCGTTAATTTCAGCCTATGAAATAATTAAGCTATGTAGGACACGTCTTTCTCACACAGCGAGTTATTAAAACACGACTGCTTGAGACTCAGCTCTCTGTGTGATGTGCATTCTCTCTCTCTCTGTGTTTCAAAACTTTCTTCAGTCTTAATTATTTCATTATTATTTCATATCTCTGTTATTATTATCATTAATTCCCATTTGCAAAGAATCAAAGTCGAGAGAACAAAGGTAGTTGTTTTAAAAAAGGATTTTGCCTTTGATGTTTACAAATGTTTGATTGCACCTCACTTTTATTTATTTTTTTAAGAACATATGCAATAATGGACGCGTGTTCTCTTCGGTCCGTAAAGAATTAAACTGAATAATTGAACACGTGAAATGCGTCTTTTTGTGTCCCAAAGCAATTTCACTTCTATTGCATTTTAAAGTGATTTCAGATGCAATTCTGCATTTTGTATGACAAAAAAAATATGGTGCTGTATTTATTTAGTTATTTATTTGTTTCTTATTCATATATTTATGCATATTAAAGCATTTATGCATCGCCACACAGGGCGCAGGTCAAGGTTGCATGCAGATTAGGAAACTTGCATACTGATGCACAGACAATGTTTATTCATGTCTATTGTACTATTGTACTTTCTTGAAAAGCATCTGCAGCACATTGTATCCTCTACAGACACGTGATAAACTCTCAGTCTTGAGTCATCACTGTGCTATTAGGGGTTAAACTCCAGGAAGGCGCACTGAGCTAGCCAAATCCAAACCAACGTGAACGCGTCTTTCTCTCAAAGCTTGTGTTATTATCAAGTCTTCAAGAGCATGTGTGTAAAGAGGGAAACTACAGACGAATCAAAAAAGAAAACGTAATGGGGAATTTATAAACCAGTACAGTTTATAAGAATAATGCTGTAATATTTAATATTACACTTAATAACGTTCTGTTGTCCTGTTTAGCGTGCATTGCCCTGTGTATTTATTGTTCTGTGTATTTATTGTTCTGTGTA